>CM059425.1:81047636-81309698 GCA_030390025.1 Squalus acanthias | reverse complement strand
CCTCATCCCTCTGACATCATTCACTCCTCATCCTCTGACATCATTCACTCCCTCATCCCTCGACATCATTCTCTCCCTCATCCCTCCGACATCATTCACTCCTCATCCCTCCGACATCATTCACATCCTCATTCCTCCGACATCATTCACTCTCCTCATCCCTCCGACATCATTCACTCCCTCATCCCTCCGACATCATTCACTTCTCATCATCCCTCCGACATCATTCACTTCCCTCATCCCTCCGACATCATTCACTCCCTCATCCCTCCGACATCATTCACTCCCTCATCCCTCCGACATCATTCACTCCCTCATCCTTCGACATCATTCACTCCCTCATCCCTCTGACATCATTCACTCCCTCATCCCTCTGACATCATTCACTCCCTCATCCCCTCGACATCATTCACTCACTCATCCCTCCGACATCATTCACTCCTCATCCCTCTGACATCATCACTCCCTCATCCACCGACATCATTCACTCCCTCATCCCTCCGACATCATTCACTCCCTCATCCTCCGACATCATTCACTCCCTCATTCCCTCCGACATCATTCACTCCTCATCCCTCCGACATCATTCACACCCTCATCACTCGACATCATTCACTCATCATCCCTCCGACATCATTCACTCCTCATCCCTTCTGACAGTATTCACTCCCTCATCCCTCTGACATCATTCACTTCCCTCATCCCTCGACATCATTTCACTCCCTCAATCCTCTTCGACATCATTAACTCTCCTCATCCTCCGACATCATCTCACTCCCTCATCCCTCCGACATCATTCACTCCTCAGCCCTCCGACATCATTCACTCCCTCATCTTCCGAAATCAGTCACTCCCTATCCCTCGACATCATTCACTCCCTCTATCCCTCCGCAATCATTCACTCCCTCATCCCTCCGACATCATTCACTCCCGTCATCCTCCACATCATTCACCTCCCTCATCCCCTGACATCATTCACTCCCTCATCCGTCCGACATCATTCACTCCCTCATCCCTCCGACATCATTCACTCCCTCATCCCTCCGACATCATTCACTCCCTCATCCCTCCGACATCATTCACTCCCTCATCCCTCTGACATCATTCACTCCCTCATCCCTCCGACATCATTCACTCCCTCATCCCTCCGACATCATTCACTCCCTCATCCCTCCGACATCATTCACTCCCTCATCCCTCCGACATCATTCACTCCCTCATCCCTCCGACATCATTCACTCCTCATCCCTCCGACATCATTCACTCCCTCATCCCTCCGACATCATTCACTCCCTCATCCCTCCGACATCATTCACTCCCTCATCCCTCCGACATCATTCACTCCTCATCCCTCCGACATCATTCACTCCCTCATCCCTCCGACATCATTCACTCCTCATCCCTCTGACATCATTCACTCCCTCATCCCTCCGACATCATTCACTCCCTCATCCCTCCGACATCATTCACTCCCTCATCCCTCCGACATCATTCACTCCCTCATCCCTCCGACATCATTCACTCCCTCATCCCTCCGACATCATTCACTCCCTCATCCCTCCGACATCATTCACTCCCTCATCCCTCCGACATCATTCACTCCCTCATCCCTCCGACATCATTCACTCCCTCATCCCTCCTCATACATCATTCACTCCCTCATCCCTCCGACATCATTCACTCCCTCATCCCTCCGACATCATTCACTCCCTCATCCCTCGACATCATTCACTCCCTCATCCCTCCGACATCATTCACTCCCTCATCCCTCCGACATCATTCACTCCCTCATCCCTCCGACATCATTCACTCCCTCATCCCTCCGACATCATTCACTCCCTCATCCCTCCGACATCATTCACTCCCTCATCCCTCCGACATCATTCACTCCCTCATCCCTCCGACATCATTCACTCCCTCATCCCTCCGACATCATTCACTCCCTCATCCCTCCGACATCATTCACTCCCTCATCCCTCCGACATCATTCACTCCCTCATCCCTCCGACATCATTCACTCCCTCATCCCTCCGACATCATTCACTCCTCATCCCTCCGACATCATTCACTCCCTCATCCCTCCGACATCATTCACTCCCTCATCCCTCGACATCATTCACTCCCTCATCCCTCCGACATCATTCACTCCCTCATCCCTCCGACATCATTCACTCCCTCATCCCTCCGACATCATTCACTCCCTCATCCCTCCGACATCATTCACTCCCTCATCCCTCCGACATCATTCACTCCTCATCCCTCCGACATCATTCACTCCCTCATCCTCTCCGACATCATTCACTCCCTCATCCCTCCGACATCATTCACTCCCTCATCCCTCCGACATCATTCACTCCCTCATCCCTCCGACATCATTCACTCCCTCATCCCTCCGACATCATTCACTCCCTCATCCCTCCGACATCATTCACTCCCTCATCCCTCCGACATCATTCACTCCCTCATCCCTCCGACATCATTCACTCCCTCATCCCTCCGACATCATTCACTCCCTCATCCCTCCGACATCATTCACTCCCTCATCCCTCCGACATCATTCACTCCCTCATCCCTCCGACATCATTCACTCCTCATCCTTCCGACATCATTCACTCCCTCATCCCTCCGACATCATTCACTCCCTCATCCCTCCGACATCATTCACTCCCTCATCCCTCGACATCATTCACTCCCTCATCCCTCCGACATCATTCACTCCCTCATCCCTCTGACATCATTCACTCCTCATCCCTCCGACATCATTCACTCCTCATCCCTCGACATCATTCACTCCCTCATCCCTCCGACATCATTCACTCCCTCATCCCTCCGACATCATTAACACCCTCATCCCTCCGACATCATTCACTCCCTCATCCCTCCGACATCATTCACTCCTCATCCCTCCGACATCATTCACTCCCTCATCCCTCCGACATCATTCACTCCCTCATCCCTCCGACATCATTCACTCCCTCATCCCTCCGACATCATTCACTCCCTCATCCCTCCGACATCATTCACTGCCCTCATCCCTCCGACATCATTCACTCCCTCATCCCTCTGACATCATTCACTCTCTCATCACTCTGACATCATTCACTCCCTCATCCCTCCGACATCATTCACTCCCTCATCCCTCCGACATCATTCACTCCTCATCCTCCGACATCATTCACTCCCTCATCCCTCCGACATCATTCACTCCCTCATCCCTCCGACATCATTCACTCCCTCATCCTCTCCGACATCATTCACTGCCTCATCCCTCCGACATCATTCACTTCCTCATCCCTCCGACATCATTCACTTCCTCATCCCTCTGACATCATTCACTCCCTCATCCTCGACATCATTCACTCCCTCATCCCTCCGACATCATTCACTCCCTCATCCCTCCGACATCATTCACTCCCTCATCCTCCTGACATCATTCACTCCCTCATCCCTCCGACATCATTCACTCCTCATCCCTCCGACATCATTCACTCCCTCATCCCTCCGACATCATTCACTCCTCATCCCTCCGACATCATTCACTCCCTCATCCCTCGACATCATTCACTCCCTCATCCCTCCGACATCATTCACTCCCTCATCCCTCCTGACATCATTCACTCCCTCATCCCTTCGACATCATTCACTCCCTCATCCCTCCGACATCATTCACTCCCTCATCCCTCTGACATCACTCACTCCCTCATCCTCGACATCATTCACTCCCTCATCCCTCTGACATCATTCACTCCCTCATCCCTCCGACATCATTCACTCCCTCATCCCTCCGACATCATTCACTCCCTCATCCCTCTGACATCATTCACTGACTCATCCCTCCGACATCATTCACTCCCTCATCCCTCGACATCATTCACTCCCTCATCCCTCCGACATCATTCACTCCCTCATCCCTCTGACATCATTCACTCCCTCATCCCTCGACATCATTCACTCCCTCATCCCTCTGACATCATTCACTCCCCTCATCCTCTGACATCATTCACTCCCTCATCCCTCCGACATCATTCACTCCCTCATCCCTCCGACATCATTCACTCCCTCATCCCTCCGACATCATTCACTCCTTCATCCTCCGACATCATTCACTCTCTCATCCCTCCGACATCATTCACTCCCTCATCCCTCCGACATCATTCACTCCCTCATCCCTCCGACATCATTCACTCCCTCATCCCTCCGACATCATTCACTCCCTCATCCCTCCGACATCATTCACTTCTTCATCTCCTTCGACATCATTCACTCCCTCATCCCTCCGACATCATTCACTGACTCATCCCTCTGACATCATTCACTCCCTCATCCCTCCGACATCATTCACTCCCTCATCCCTCCGACATCATTCACTCCCTCATCCCTCCGACATCATTCACTCCTCATCCCTCTGACATCATTCACTCCCTCATCCCTCCGACATCATTCACTCCCTCATCCCTCCGACATCATTCACTCCTCATCCCTCCGACATCATTCACTCCCTCATCCCTCCACATCATTCACTCCCTCATCCCTCCGACATCATTCACTCCCTCATCCCTCCGACATCATCATTCCCTGATCATCCCTCTGACATCATTCACTCCCTCATCCCTCCGACATCATTCACTGACTCATCTCTCTGACATCATTCACTCCCTCATCCCATCGACATCATTCACTCCCTCCACCCTCCGACATCATTCACTCCCTCATCACTCCGACATCATTCACTCCGTCATCACTCCGACATCATTCATTCCCTCATCACTCCGACATCATTCACTCCATCCTCCCGCCGACATCATTCACTGCCTCATCCCTCCGACATCATTCACTCCCTCATCCCTCCGACATCATTCACTCCCTCATCCCTCCGACATCATTCACTCCCTCATCCTCCGACATCATTCACTCCCTCCTCCCTCCGACATCATTCACTCCCTTAACCCTCCGACATCATTCACTCCCTCATCCCTCTGACATCATTCACTCCCTCATCCCTCCGACATCATTCACTCCCTCATCCATCTGACATCATTCACTCCCTCATCCCTTCGACATCATTCATTCCCTCATCCCTCCGACATCATTCATTCCCTCATCCCTCCGACATTATTCACTGACTCATCTTTCTGACATCATTCACTCCCTCATCCCTCCGACATCATTCACTCCTTCATCCCTCCGACATTATTCACTGACTCATCCCTCCGACATCATGCACTCCCTCATCCCTCCGACATCATTCACTCCCTCATCCCTCCGACATCATTCACTCTCTCATCCCTCCAACATCATTCACTCTCTCATCCCTCCGACATCATTCACTCTCTCATCCCTCCAACATCATTCACTCTCTCATCCCTCCGACATCATTCACTCCCTCATCCCTCCGACATCATTCACTCCCTCATCCCTCCGACATCATTCACTCTTCATCCCTCCGACATCATTCACTCTTCATCCCTCCGACATCATTCACTCCCTCATCCCTCCTACATCTTTCACTATCTCATCCCTCTGACATCATTCACTCCCTCATCCCTCCTACATCTTTCACTCCCTCATCCCTCCGACATCATTCACTCGCTCATCTCTCTGACATCATTCACTCCCTCATCCCTCCGACATCACTCACTCCCTCATCCCTCCGACATCACTCACTCCCTCATCCCTCCGACATCATTCACTCTCTCATCCCTCTGACATCATTCACTCTCTCATCCCTCCGACATCATTCACTCCCTCATCTCTCTGACATCATTCACTCCCTCATCCCTCCGACATCACTCACTCCCTCATCCCTCCGACATCACTCACTCCCTCATCCCTCCGACATCATTCATTCCCTCATCCCTCCGACATCATTCACTCTCTCATCCCTCTGACATCATTCACTCCCTCATCCCTCCGACATCACTCACTCCCTCATCCCTCCGACATCATTCACTCCCTCATCCCTCTGACATCATTCACTCCCTCATCCCTCCGACATCACTCACTCCCTCATCCCTCCGACATCATTCACTCTCTCATCCCTCTGACATCATTCACTCCCTCATCCCTCTGACATCATTCACTCTCTCATCCCTCCGACATCATTCACTCCCTCATCCCTCTGACATCATTCACTCCCTCATCACTCTGACATCATTCACTCCCTCATCCCTCCGACATCACTCACTCCCTCATCCCTCCGACATCATTCACTCCCTCATCCCTCCGACATCACTCACTCCCTCATCCCTCCGACATCATTCACTCCCTCATCCCTCCGACATCATTCACTCCCTCATCCCTCCGACATCACTCACTCCCTCATCCCTCCGACAACGCTCACTCCCTCATCCCTCCGACATCATTTATTCACTCCTCCCTCTGACATCATTCACTCACTCATCCCTCCAACATCATTCACTCCCTCATCCCTCTGACATCATTCACTCCCTCATCCCTCCGACATCATTCACTCCCTCATCCCTCCGACATCATTCACTTCCTCATCCCTCCGACATTATTCACTCCCTCATCCCTCCGACATCATTCACTCCTTCATCCCTCCGACATCATTCACTCTCTCATCCCTCCGACATCATTCAGTTCCTCATCCCTCCGACATTATTCACTCCCTCATCCCTCCGACATCATTCACTCCTTCATCCCTCCGACATCATTCACTTCCTCATCCCTCCGACATTATTCACTCCCTCATCCCTCTGACATCATTCACTCCCTCATCCCTCCGACATCACTCACTGCCTCATCCCTCCGACATCATTCACTCCCTCATCCCTCTCACATCACTCACTCCCTCATCCCTCCGACATCATTCACTCCCTCATCCCTCCGACATCACTCACTCCCTCATCCCTCCGACATCATTCACTCCCTCATCCCTCCAACATCACTCACTCCCTCATCCCTCCGACAGCACTTACTCCCTCATCCCTCCGACATCATTTATTCACTCCTCCCTCTGACATAATTCACTCCCTCATCCCTCCGACATCATTCACTCCCTCATCCCTCTGACATCATTCACTCCCTCATCCCTCCGACATCATTCACTCCCTCATCCCTCCGACATCATTCACTTCCTCATCCCTCCGACATTATTCACTCCCTCATCCCTCCGACATCATTCACTCCTTCATCCCTCCGACATCATTCACTCCCTCATCCCTCCGACATCATTCACTCCCTCATCTCTCTGACATCATTCACTCCCTCATCCCTCCGACATCATGACACCTTCATCCCTCCGACATCATTCACTGCCTCATCCCTCTGACATCATTCACTCCCTCATCCCTCCGACATCATTCACTTCCTCATCCCTCCGACATCATTCACTCCCTCATCCGTCCGACATCATTCACTGACTCATCCCTTCGACATCATTCACTCCCTCATCCCTCTGACATCACTCACTCCCTCATTCCTCCGACATCACTCTCTCCCTCATCCCTCCGACATCATTTATTCACTCCTCCCTCTGACATCATTCACTCCCTCATCTCTCCGACATCATTCACTTCCTCATCCCTCCGACATTATTCACTCCCTCATCCCTCCATCATCATTCACTCCTTCATCCCTCCGACATCATTCACTCTCTCATCCCTCCGACATTATTCACTCCCTCATCCCTCCGATATCATTCACTCCTTCATCCCTCCGACATCATTCACTTCCTCATCCCTCCGACATTATTCACTCCCTCATCCCTCCCACATCATTCACTGACTCATCTCTCTGACATCATTCACTCCTTCATCCCTCCGACATCATTCACTCCTTCATCCCTCCGACATCATTCACTTCCTCATCCCTCCGACATCATTCACATCCTCATCCCTCCGACATTACACACTTCCTCATCCCTCCGACATTATTCACTCCCTTATCCCTTCGACATCATTCACTCCCTCATCCCTCCGACATCATTCACTGACTCATCTCTCTGACCTCATTCACTCCCTCATCCCTCCGACATCATTCACTCTCGCATCCCTCCGACATCATTCACTTCCTCATCCCTCCGACATTATTCACTCCCTCATCCCTCCGACATCATTCACTCCTTCATCCCTCCGACATCATTCACTGACTCATCTCTGACATCATTCACTCCTTCATCCCTCCGACATCATTCACTCCCTTCATCCCTCCGACATTATTCACTTCCTCAACCCTTCGACATCATTCACTCCCTCATCCCTCCGACATCATTCACTGACTCATCTCTCTGACATCATTCACTCCCTCATCCCTCCGACATCATTCACTTCCTCATCCCTCCGACATCATTCACTCCTTCATCCCTCCGACATCATTCACTGACTCATCTCTGACATCATTCACTCCTTCATCCCTCCAACATCATTCACTCCTTCATCCCTCCGACATCATTCACTCCCTCATCCCTCCGACATCACTCACTGCCTCATCCCTCCGACATCATTCACTCCCTCATCCCTCTCGACATCACTCACTCCCTCATCCCTCCGACATCATTCACTCCCTCATCCCTCCGACATCACTCACTCCCTCATCCCTCCGACATCATTCACTCCCTCATCCCTCCAACATCACTCACTCCCTCATCCCTCCGACATCACTTACTCCCTCATCCCTCCGACATCATTATTCACTCCTCCCTCTGACATAATTCACTCCCTCATCCCTCCGACATCATTCACTCCCTCATCCCTCTGACATCATTCACTCCCTCATCCCTCCGACATCATTCACTCCCTCATCCCTCCGACATCATTCACTCCCTCATCCCTGTAACATTATTCACTCCCTCATCCCTCCGACATCATTCACTCCTTCATCCCTCCGACATCATTCACTCCCTCATCCCTCCGACATCATTCACTCCCTCATCTCTCTGACATCATTCACTCCCTCATCCCTCCGACATCATGACACCTTCATCCCTCCGACATCATTCACTGCCTCATCCCTCTGACATCATTCACTCCCTCATCCCTCCGACATCATTCACTTCCTCATCCCTCCGACATCATTCACTCCCTCATCCGTCCGACATCATTCACTGACTCATCCCTTCGACATCATTCACTCCCTCATCCCTCTGACATCACTCACTCCCTCATCCCTCCGACATCACTCTCTCCCTCATCCCTCCGACATCATTTATTCACTCCTCCCTCTGACATCATTCACTCCCTCATCTCTCCGACATCATTCACTTCCTCATCCCTCCGACATTATTCACTCCCTCATCCCTCCATCATCATTCACTCCTTCATCCCTCCGACATCATTCACTCTCTCATCCCTCCGACCTTATTCACTCCCTCATCCCTCCGATATCATTCACTCCTTCATCCCTCCGACATCATTCACTTCCTCATCCCTCCGACATTATTCACTCCCTCATCCCTCCCACATCATTCACTGACTCATCTCTCTGACATCATTCACTCCTTCATCCCTCCGACATCATTCACTCCTTCATCCCTCCGACATCATTCACTTCCTCATCCCTCCGACATCATTCACATCCTCATCCCTCCGACATTACACACTTCCTCATCCCTCCGACATTATTCACTCCCTTATCCCTTCGACATCATTCACTCCCTCATCCCTCCGACATCATTCACTGACTCATCTCTCTGACCTCATTCACTCCCTCATCCCTCCGACATCATTCACTCTCGCATCCCTCCGACATCATTCACTTCCTCATCCCTCCGACATTATTCACTCCCTCATCCCTCCGACATCATTCACTCCTTCATCCCTCCGACATCATTCACTGACTCATCTCTGACATCATTCACTCCTTCATCCCTCCGACATCATTCACTCCTTCATCCCTCCGACATTATTCACTTCCTCAACCCTTCGACATCATTCACTCCCTCATCCCTCCGACATCATTCACTGACTCATCTCTCTGACATTATTCACGCCCTCATCCCTCCGACATCATTCACTTCCTCATCCCTCCGACATCATTCACTCCTTCATCCCTCCGACATCATTCACTGACTCATCTCTGACATCATTCACTCCTTCATCCCTCCAACATCATTCACTCCTTCATCCCTCCGACATCATTCACTTTCTCATCCCTCCAACATCATTCACTCCTTCATCCCTTCGACAGCATTCACTCCCTCATCTCTCTGACATCATTCACTCCCTCATCCCTCCGACATCATTCACTGACTCATCCCTCCGACATCATTCACTCTCTCATCCCTCCAACATCATTCACTCTCTCATCCCTCCGACATCATTCACACCCTCATCCCTCCGACATCATTCACTCTATCATCCCTCCGACATCAATCACTCTCTCATCCCTCCGATATCATTCACTCCCTCATCCCTCTGACATCATTCACTCCCTCATCCCTCCAACATCTTTCACTCCCTCATCCCTCCGACATCATTCACTCCCTCATCTCTCTGACATCATTCACTCCCTCATCCCTCCGACATCACTCACTCCCTCATCCCTCCGACATCATTCACTCTCTCATCCCTCCGACATCAATCACTCTCTCATCCCTCCGACATCATTCACTCCCTCATCCCTCTGACGTCATTCACTCCCTCATCCCTCCGACATCACTCACTCCCTCATCCCTCCGACATCATTCACTGACTCATCCCTCCGACTTCATTCACTCCCTCATCCCTCTGACATCATTTACTCCCTCATCCCTCCGACATCATTCACTCCCTCATCCCTCCAACATCTTTCACTCCCTCATTCCTCCGACATCATTCACTCCCTCATCTCTCTGACATCATTCACTCCCTCATCCCTCCAACATCACTCACTCCCTCATCCCTCCGACATCATTCACTCCTTCATCCCTCCGACATCATTCACTTCCTCATCCATCCGACATTATTCACTCCCTCATCCCTCCCACATCATTCACTGACTCATCTCTCTGACATCATTCACTCCTTCATCCCTCCGACATCATTCACTCCTTCATTCCTCTGACAGCATTCACTTCCTCATCCCTCCGACATCATTCACTGACTCATCCCTCCGACATCATTCACTCCCTCATCCCTCCGTCATCATTCACTCCCTCATCCCTCCGACATCATTCACTGACTCATCTCTCTGACATCATTCACTTCCTCATCCCTCCGACATTATTCACTCCCTCATCCCTCCGACATCATTCACTCCTTCATCCCTCCGACATCATTCACTCCTTTATCCCTCCGACATCATTCACTTCCTCATCCCTCCGACATTATTCACTTCCTCATCCCTCCGACATTATTCACTCCCTCATCCCTTCGATATCATTCACTCCCTCATCCCTCCGACATCATTCACTGACTCATCTCTCTGACATCATTCACTCCCTCATCCCTCCGACATCATTCACTTCCTCATCCCTCCGACATTATTCACTCCCTCATCCCTCCGACATCATTCAATGACTCATCTCTCTGACATCATTCACTCCTTCATCCCTCCAACATCATTCACTCCTTCATCCCTCCGACATCATTCACTTCCTCATCCCTCCAACATCATTCACTCTCTCATCCCTCCGACATCATTCACTCCCTCATCCCTCCGACATCATTCACTCTCTCATCCCTCCGACATCAATCACTCTCTCATCCCTCCGACATCATTCACTCCCTCATCCCTCTGACATCATTCACTCCCTCATCCCTCCAACATCTTTCACTCCCTCATCCCTCCGACATCATTCACTCCCTCATCTCTCTGACATCATTCACTCCCTCATCCCTCCGACATCACTCACTCCCTCATCCCTCCACCATCACTCACTCCCTCATCCCTCCGACATCATTCACTCTCTCATCCCTCCGACATCAATCACTCTCTCATCCCTCCGACATCATTCACTCCCTCATCCCTCTGACATCATTCACTCCCTCATCCCTCCAACATCACTCACTCCCTCATCCCTCCGACATCATTCACTGACTCATCCCTCCGACATCATTCACTCCCTCATCCCTCCGACATCATTTACTCCCTCATCCCTCCGACATCATTCACTCCCTCATCCCTCCAACATCTTTCACTCCCTCATCCCTCCGACATCATTCACTCCCTCATCTCTCTGACATCATTCACTCCCTCATCCCTCCAACATCACTCACTCCCTCATCCCTCCGACATCACTCACTCCCTCATCCCTCCGACATCACTCACTCCCTCATCCCTCCGACATCATTCACTCCTTCATCCCTCCGACATCATTCACTTCCTCATCCCTCCGACATTATTCACTTCCTCATCCCTCCGACATTATACACTCCCTCATCCCTTCGATATCATTCACTCCCTCATCCCTCCGACATCATTCAATGACTCATCTCTCTGACATCATTCACTCCTTCATCCCTCCAACATCATTCACTCCTTCATCCCTCCGACATCATTCACTTCCTCATCCCTCCAACATCATTCACTCTCTCATCCCTCCGACATCATTCACTCCCTCATCCCTCCGACATCATTCACTCTCTCATCCCTCCGACATCAATCACTCTCTCATCCCTCCGACATCATTCACTCCCTCATCCCTCTGACATCATTCACTCCCTCATCCCTCCAACATCTTTCACTCCCTCATCCCTCCGACATCATTCACTCCCTCATCTCTCTGACATCATTCACTCCCTCATCCCTCCGACATCACTCACTCCCTCATCCCTCCGACATCATTCACTCTCTCATCCCTCCGACATCAATCACTCTCTCATCCCTCCGACATCATTCACTCCCTCATCCCTCTGACATCATTCACTCCCTCATCCCTCCGACATCACTCACTCCCTCATCCCTCCGACATCATTCACTGACTGATCCCTCCGACATCATTCACTCCCTCATCCCTCCGACATCATTACTCCCTCATCCCTCCGACATCATTCACTCCCTCATCCCTCCGACATCATTTACTCCCTCATCCCTCCGACATCATTCACTCCCTCATCTCTCTGACATCATTCACTCCCTCATCCCTCCAACATCACTCACTCCCTCATCCCTCTGACATCACTCACTCCCTCATCCCTCCGACATCACTCACTCCCTCATCCCTCCGACATCATTCACTCCCTCATCCCTCCGACATCATTCACTCCCTCATCCCTCCGACATCATTCACTCCCTCATCCCCCTGACATCATTCACTCCCTCATCCCTCTGACATCATTCACACCCTCGTAATCAGTCATTTTCCTTGCATGGGATTGGTTACATACATGCCCTTCCTAACTTGCTTTATTTCAGTGAACAGTCTGTGAGAGTTCTGTAACATGCTGGGCTTGGTTGATCGGGAACTCCGTCATTTTGTTTATTTTTGGAATCCACAATTTTGCATCTCCTCATAAATGGTGCAGACCTGAAGAGGACAGATGTGCAGGAAATAACGTGTGACTGAATGAACACTCATCCCAGTTCTCAGCTCTCATTTGTTTAAATCTTTCCCACTTGGAATAGCCATGATGCAATTTCTTAAGCTGTGCCAAAGATGGCATTCCAGACCTCAGGAATTCTTACTGCTCAGCCGCAAACACTCTGAAGTATATAAAAAATTCAAGAGTGTTTCTGAAATGTTGTAGCTCTGGGCGCACTACATGCGTTATTATAGGCTGCTTAAGTATGCAATTCAGCAACAGGTAGCTCTGAGTCACACACAAAAGGACAAAATCATTTCCATGAATGATCACACTAAAAAAGTTAATTGACCGTCATTCTTAGATTGCGTATTTATACCATTATTTCCATTTTAGAATTTGTACATGCACCTATTTGTCCCTTTTACACTGTGCACTTGTGTCAGTATTTCTATTTCAGACTGTGTCTGTTTATCTGTATATCTATTTCAGACTGTGTCTGTGTGAAAGTATTTCTATCTGAGACTGTGGGGACGATTTTGTTGATGGGGGCGCGTTGGAGGTGGGACTGCTGCTTGGCGGGTCGATGTCCCGCCTTCATCGATTTGTGGCCAACCCACGCTATTTTCCCTTAATTGACCTTGTTAAGCCCGCCCAGCGGGCTCAGCAGGCCAATTAAGGGAAAGTCGATTGCAGAGAACGTCAACGTTTGATGCTTCATCTGTCAAAAATTTTAACAGATGAATTTTCATCGTTTGACAGCTCTGTGAAGCTGTCAAACACTTACATTCTCTGTAGTTTGATGAGGTCTTGAATTCAAGACCTCATCAAACTTCTTTCTTTTACAAAAAAAGAGATGGTTGTTGCAACTGAGAGTGCAACGGCCATCTGTCATCTGCAACACGGAGGTCCGAGACCCTCCGCATACACACCGACTGAAGCCTGCAGGGAGAAACAAAGGTAAGTACACTTTTACTAATACTTTGTACTCTTGCACCCATCACTTACAATCACAGCACACCCAGTACTCGTCTCGCTGATCTGGCGGGTTTTGGAGCCTTCGGGAAGCCCGCACTTGTGAGGGCAAAAAGGGGGTAATCATTTTTTCTGCCTGTTAACGACCTGCTAACAGGCAATTAATAGGCTTTAATCCCTTCCCGCCTCCAAGGAGACGGGGCCTGGCGCGGGTCGGCTGCCCACCTTCAAATTCTGCCATATTCCTGGCAGTCCCGCCTCCATACCCGCGTCCCCAGGGCTGGCAAAATCGGCCGCTGTGTCTGTGTGTCAGTATTTCTATTTCAGACAGTGTGTGTGTGTCAGTATTTCTATTTCAGGCTGTGTCTGTGTGTCAGTATTTCTATTTCAGACTGTGTCTGTGTGTCAGTATTTCTATTTCAGACTGTGTCTGTGTGTCATTATTTCTATTTCAGACTGTGTCTGTGTGTCAGTATTTCTATTTCAGACTGTGTCTGTGTGTCAGTATTTCTATTTCAGACTGTGTCTGTGTGTCATTATTTCTATTTCAGACTGTGTCTGTGTGTCAGTATTTCTATTTCAGACTGTGTCTGTGTGTCAGTATTTCTATTTCAGGCTGTGTCTGTGTGTCAGTATTTCTATTTCAGACTGTGTCTGTGTGTCAGTATTTCTATTTCAGACTGTGTCTGTGTGTCAGTATTTCTATTTCAGACTGTGTCTGTGTGTCATTATTTCTATTTCAGACTGTGTCTGTGTGTCAGTATTTCTATTTCAGACTGTGTCTGTGTGTCAGTATTTCTATTTCAGACTGTGTCTGTGTGTCAGTATTTCTATTACAGACTGTGTCTGTGTGTCAGTTTTTCTATTTCAGGCTGTGTCTGTGTGTCAGTATTTTTATTACAGACTATGTCTGTGTGTCAGTATTTTTATTACAGGCTATGGGCTGGATTTTCAATGACCCGTGGAGTCGGGTTTGGAGGCGAGGGGGGGGGGTTAAAGTTGTAGAAACGGGGGTCCCGACCCCATCCCGACTCCAACCCGCCTCCATGCCAGTTTCTCTGGCGGCGGGTACCCGACCTGTTCTGAGACCCAACTCCCCGAGGCGGGAAGGGATTAGTGACAATTAACTGCCTGTTCACAGGTAGTTAACAGGCAGTTTTTTGCATAATCCCTATTTTAAAAAGAAAAGTGTGGGCTTCCCGACAGGTGGCAACCACTCCAAGTTATCGGGTCGGGCCGTGAGTCTGCAGGGGTTGGAGGGGTCGATATGTCCGGTGGGCAGGTGAGTGATGGGTGCATGTGTGCAGAGGTAAGTGTGTAGGGTAAGTGCTAAGTGTTGGAAAAAGTTTTACTTACCTTAACTTCCTCCTGCAGGTGTCAGCCCTTTAGTTCTCGGGAGTTAGAAATCTCACCGGCACAGAAAGCAGGAAAGCCGTGGTTCTGTCAAAACCTGCAGCCTTCTGTTTTCTGTGCTGGAATGATTTCTAACTCAGCCTGAAAGGAAGGACTGAAGTTAGAAATCATACTGTGAGTGTTTGACAGCTTCACAGAGCTGTCAAACGCTGATATTTCGTCTGTGAAAAGCTCTTGACAGATGAAATGTCAGTCTGTGACGTCACCTGTTGCCGGGTGGCCCTTAATTGGCCTGCTGAGCCCACTGGGCGGGCAGAACAAGGTCAATCAAGGGAAAATACAGTGGGTTGGCCACATCTCGATGGAGGCGGGTTCACAAGCCAGAATGTGTGATTCCTGACACCAACCCGACCCCAGATTCAAATTCCAGCCCTATGTCTGTGTGTCAGTATTTCTATTTCAGGCTGTGTCTGTGTTTCAATTTTTCTATTTCAGGCTGTGACTGTGTGTCAATTTTTCTATTTCAGGCTGTGTCTGTGTGTCAGTATTTCTATTTCAGCCTGTGTCTGTGTGTCAGTATTTCTATTTCAGGCTGTGTCTGTGTATCAGTATTTCTATTTCAGACTGTGTCTGTGTGTCAGTATTTCTACTTCAGACTGTGTACGGGTGACAGTATTTCGACTTCAGACTGTGTCTGTGTGTCAGTATTTATATATCAGACTGTGTCTGTGAAACTGTTCTTCTATTTCAGCCCGTGGCTGTGTGTCTGTATTAATATTTCTGGCTGTGTCTGTATGTCAGTATTTCAATTTCAGGCTGTGTCTGTGTGTCAGTATTTCTATTTCAGACTGTGTACGGGTGACAGTATTTCGACTTCAGACTGTGTCTGTGTGTCAGTATTTCTATTTCAGTCTGTGTACATGTGTCAGCATTTCTATTTCAGACTCTGTGTGTGTGTCAGTATTTCTATTTCAGACTCTGTGTGTGTGTCTGTATTTCTCTTTCAGACTGTGTCTATGTGTCAGTATTTCTATTTCAGACTGTATCTGTGTGTCATTTTTTCAATTTCAGGTTGTGTCTGTGTGTCAGTATTTCTATTTCAGACTGTGTCTGTGTGTCAGCATTTCTATTTCAGACTGTGTCTGTGTGTCAGTATTTCTATTTCAGGCTGTGTCTGTGTATCTTTATTTCTATTTCAGGCTATGTCTGTATTTCAGTATTTCTATTTCAGACTGTGTCTGTGTGTCTGTATTTGTATTTCAGGCTGTGTCTGTGTGTCAGTATTTCTATTTAAGACTGTGTCTGTGTCTCTGTATTTCAATTACAGACTGTGTCTGTGTGTCTATATTTCTATGTCAGACTGTGTGTGTGTAACTGTACTTGTATTTCAGGCTGTGGCTGTGTGTCAGTATTTCTATTTCAGACTGTGTCTGTGTGTCAGTATTTCTATTTCAGACTGTGTCTGTGTGTCAGTATTTCTACTTCAGACTGTGTCTGTGTGTCAGTATTTATATATCAGACTGTGTCTGTGAAACTGTTCTTCTATTTCAGCCCGTGGCTGTGTGTCTGTATTAATATTTCTGGCTGTGTCTGTGTGTCAGTATTTCTATTTCGAATTGTGTCTGTGTATATGTATTTGTATTTCAGGCTGTGTCTGTGTGTCTGTATTTCTAATTCAGAATGTGTCTGTGTGTCAGTATTTCTATTTATCATTGTGTCTGTGTGTCTGTATTTGAATTTCAGGCTGCGTCTATGTGTCTATATTTCTATTTCAGTCTGTGTCTGTCTGTCAGTATTTCTACTTCAGGCTATGTCTGTGTGTGAATATTTCTATTTCAGACTGTGTCTGTGTGTCTGTATTTGAATTTCAGGCTGTGTCTATGTGTCTATATTTCTATTTCAGTCTGTGTCTGTGTGCCAGTTTTTCTACTTCAGGCTATGTCTGTGTGTCAGTATTTCTATTTTAGACTGTGGCTGTGTGTCAGAATTTCTATTTCAGACTGTGTCTGAGTGTCAGTATTTCTATTTCAGACAGTGTGTGTGTAACTGCACTTCTTTTTCAGACAGTGTCTGTGTGTCAGTATTTCTATTTCAGACTGTGTCTGTGTGTCAGTATTTCTACTTCAGGCTATGTCTGTGTGTCAGTATTTCTATTTTAGACTGTGTCTGTGTGTCTGTATTACTATTTGTGGCTGTGTCTGTGTGTCATTATTTCTATTACAGACTGTCCCTGTATTTCAGTATTTCTATTTCAGACTGTGTCTGTGTGTCAGTATTTCTATGTCAGTCTGTGTCTGCATATCAGTAATTCTATTTCAGAATGTGTCTGTGTGTCAGTATTTCTATATCAGGCTGTGTCTGTGTGTCTGTATTTGCATTTCAGGCTGTGTCTGTGTGTCGGTATTTCTATTTCAGATTGTGTCTGTGTGTCAGTATTTCTATTTAAGACTGTGTCTATGTGTCAGTATTTCTATTTCAGACTGTGTCTGTGTGTCAGTATTTCTATTTCAGACTGTGTCTGTGTGTCTGTATTTCTATTTCAGTCTGTGTCTGTGTGTCAGTATTTCTATTTCAGACTGCGTCTGTGTGTCAGTATTTCTGCTTCAGTCTGTGTCTGTGTGACTGTATTTCAAATTCAGGCTGTGTCTGTGCATCAGTTTTCCTATTTCAGGCTCTGTATGTGTGTCAGTATTTCTATTTCTGACTGTGTCTGTGTGTGAGTATTTCTACTTCAGACAGTGTGTGTGTGTCTGTATTTATCTTTCAGACTGTGTCTGTGTGTCAGTTTTTCAATTTCAGTCTGTGTCTGTGTGTCAGTATTTCAAAATCAGACTTTGTCTGTGTGTCAGTATATCAAATTCAGGCTGTGTCTGTGCATCAGTTTTCCTATTTCAGGCTCTGTACGTGTGTCAGTATTTCTATTTCAGGCTGTGTCTGTGTGTCAGTATTTCTATTTCAGACTGTGTCTGTGTGTCAGTATTTCTACTTCAGACTGTGTGTGTGTGTGTTTGTATTTCTCTTTCAGACTGTGTCTGTGTGTCAGTATTTCTATTTCAGACAGTGTCTGTGCGTCAGTATTACCATTTCAGACTGTGTCTGTGTGTCAGTATTTCTATTTCAGACTGTGTGTGTGTGTGTCTGTATTTCTCTCTCCAACTGTGTCTGTGTGTCAGTATTTCTCTTTCAGACTGTGTTTGTGTCTCAGTATTTCTAATTCTGACTTTGGATGTGCATCGGTTTTTCTATTTCAGTCTGTCTGTGTGTCAGTATTTCTATTTCAGACTGTGTCTGTGTGTCAGTATTTCTATTTCAGTCTGTGTCTGCGTGTCAGTATTTCTATTTCAGGCTGTGTCTGTGTGTCAGTATTTCTATTTCAGACTCTGTCTGTGTGTCAGTATTTCTATTTCAGACTGTGTCTGTGTGTCAGTATTTCTATTTCAGACTGTGTCTGTGTGTCAGTATTTCTATTTCAGACTGTGTCTGTGTGTCAGTATTTCTATTTCAGACTGTGTCTGTGTGTCAGTATTTCTACTTCAGGCTGTGTCTGTGTGTCAGTATTTCTATTTCAGACTGTGTCTGTGTGTCAGTATTTCCATTTAAGACTGTGTCTGTGTGTCAGTATTTCAATTACAGACTGTGTCTGTGTGTCTATATTTCTATGTCAGACTGTGTGTGTGTAACTCTACTTCTATTTCAGGCTGTGGCTGTGTGTCTATCACTATTTCAGTCTGTGTCTGTGTGTCAGTATTTCTATTTCAGGCTGTGTCTGTGTGTCTGTATTTCTAATTCAGACTGTGTCTGTGTGTCAGTATTTCTATTTCAGTCTGTGTACATGTGTCAGCATTTCTATTTCAGACTGCGTGTGTGTGTCAGTATTTCTATTTCAGACTGTGTCTATGTGTCAGTATTTCTGTTTCAGACTGTATCTGTATGTCATTTTTTCAATTTCAGGTTGTGTCTGTGTGTCAGTATTTCTATTTCAGACTGTGTCTGTGTGTCAGCATTTCTATTTCAGACTGTGTCTGTGTGTCAGTATTTCTATTTCAGGCTGTGTCTGTGTATCTTTATTTCTATTTCAGGCTATGTCTGTATTTCAGTATTTCTATTTCAGACTGTGTCTGTGTGTCTGTATTTGTATTTCAGGCTGTGTCTGTGTGTCAGTATTTCTATTTAAGACTGTGTCTGTGTCTCTGTATTTCAATTACAAACTGTGTCTGTGTGTCTATATTTCTATGTCAGACTGTGTGTGTGTAACTCTACTTCAATTTCAGGCTGTGGCTGTGAGTCTATCACTATTTCTGGCTGTGTCTATGTGTCAGTATTTCTATTTCCGACTGTGTCTGTGTGTGAGTATTTCTATTTCAGACTGTGTGTGTGTGTCTGTATTTATCTTTCAAACTGTGTCTGTGTGTCAACATTTCTATTTCAGACTGTGTCTGTGTGTCAGTATTTCTATTTCCGACTGTGTCTGTGTGTGAGTATTACTATTTCAGGCTGTGTCTGTGTGTCAGAATTTCTACTTCAGACTGTGTTTGTGTCTCAGTATTTCTATTTCCGACTGTGTCTGTGTGATTATTTCTATTTCATACTGCATGTGTGTGTCAGTATTTCTATTTAAGATTGTGTCTGTGTGTCAGTATTTCTATTTCAGACTGTGTCTGTGTGTCAGCATTTCTATTTCAGACTGTGTCTGTGTGTCAGTATTTCTATTTCAGGCTGTGTCTGTGTATCTTTATTTCTATTTCAGGCTATGTCTGTATTTCAGTATTTCTATTTCAGACTGTGTCTGTGTGTCTGTATTTGTATTTCAGGCTGTGTCTGTGTGTCAGTATTTCTATTTAAGACTGTGTCTGTGTCTCTGTATTTCAATTACAAACTGTGTCTGTGTGTCTATATTTCTATGTCAGACTGTGTGTGTGTAACTCTACTTCAATTTCAGGCTGTGGCTGTGAGTCTATCACTATTTCTGGCTGTGTCTATGTGTCAGTATTTCTATTTCCGACTGTGTCTGTGTGTGAGTATTTCTATTTCAGACTGTGTGTGTGTGTCTGTATTTATCTTTCAGACTGTGTCTGTGTGTCAACATTTCTATTTCAGACTGTGTCTGTGTGTCAGTATTTCTATTTCCGACTGTGTCTGTGTGTGAGTATTACTATTTCAGGCTGTGTCTGTGTGTCAGAATTTCTACTTCAGACTGTGTTTGTGTCTCAGTATTTCTATTTCCGACTGTGTCTGTGTGATTATTTCTATTTCATACTGCATGTGTGTGTCAGTATTTCTATTTAAGATTGTGTCTGTGTGTCAGTATTTCTATTTCAGACAGTGTTTGTGTCTCAGTATTTCTAATTCAGACTTTGGCTCTGCATCAGTTTTTCTATTTCAGACTGTGTCTGTGTGTCAGTATTTCTATTACAGACTGTGTGTGTGTAACTGTACTTCTATTTCAGACAGTGACTGTGTGTCAGTATTTCTATTTCAGAATGTGTCTGTGTGTCAGTATTTCTATTTCAGGCTATGTCTGTGTGTCTGTATTTCTAATTCAGAATGTGTCTGTGTGTTAGTATTGCTATTTAAGACAGTGTCTGTGTGTCTTTATTTGAATTCAGGCTGTGTCTCTGTGTCTATATTTCTATTTCAGGCCGTGTCTGTGTGTCAGTATTCCTATTGCAGGCTGTGTCTGTATGTCAGTATTTCTATTTCAGACTGTGTACGGGTGACAGTATTTCGACTTCAGACTGTGTCTGTGTGTCAGTATTTCTATTTCAGTCTGTGTACATGTGTCAGCATTTCTATTTCAGACTCTGTGTGTGTGTCAGTATTTCTATTTCAGACTCTGTGTGTGTGTCTGTATTTCTCTTTCAGACTGTGTCTATGTGTCAGTATTTCTATTTCAGACTGTATCTGTGTGTCATTTTTTCAATTTCAGGTTGTGTCTGTGTGTCAGTATTTCTATTTCAGACTGTGTCTGTGTGTCAGCATTTCTATTTCAGACTGTGTCTGTGTGTCAGTATTTCTATTTCAGGCTGTGTCTGTGTATCTTTATTTCTATTTCAGGCTATGTCTGTATTTCAGTATTTCTATTTCAGACTGTGTCTGTGTGTCTGTATTTGTATTTCAGGCTGTGTCTGTGTGTCAGTATTTCTATTTAAGTCTGTGTCTGTGTCTCTGTATTTCAATTACAGACTATGTCTGTGTGTCTATATTTCTATGTCAGACTGTGTGTGTGTAACTGTACTTGTATTTCAGGCTGTGGCTGTGTGTCAGTATTTCTATTTCAGACTGTGTCTGTGTGTCAGTATTTCTATTTCAGACTGTGTCTGTGTGTCAGTATTTCTACTTCAGACTGTGTCTGTGTGTCAGTATTTATATATCAGACTGTGTCTGTGAAACTGTTCTTCTATTTCAGCCCGTGGCTGTGTGTCTGTATTAATATTTCTGGCTGTGTCTGTGTGTCAGTATTTCTATTTCGGATTGTGTCTGTGTATATGTATTTGTATTTCAGGCTGTGTCTGTGTGTCTGTATTTCTAATTCAGAATGTGTCTGTGTGTCAGTATTTCTATTTATCATTGTGTCTGTGTGTCTGTATTTGAATTTCAGGCTGCGTCTATGTGTCTATATTTCTATTTCAGTCTGTGTCTGTCTGTCAGTATTTCTACTTCAGGCTATGTCTGTGTGTGAATATTTCTATTTCAGACTGTGTCTGTGTGTCTGTATTTGAATTTCAGGCTGTGTCTATGTGTCTATATTTCTATTTCAGTCTGTGTCTGTGTGCCAGTTTTTCTACTTCAGGCTATGTCTGTGTGTCAGTATTTCTATTTTAGACTGTGGCTGTGTGTCAGAATTTCTATTTCAGACTGTGTCTGAGTGTCAGTATTTCTATTTCAGACAGTGTGTGTGTAACTGCACTTCTATTTCAGACAGTGTCTGTGTGTCAGTATTTCTATTTCAGGCTGTGTCTGTGTGTCAGTATTTCTACTTCAGGCAATGTCTGTGTGTCAGTATTTCTATTTGTGGCTGTGTCTGTGTGTCATTATTTCTATTACAGACTGTCCCTGTATTTCAGTATTTCTATTTCAGAATGTGTCTGTGTGTCAGTATTTCTATGTCAGTCTTTGTCTGCATATCAGTAATTCTATTTCAGAATGTGTCTGTGTGTCAGTATTTCTATATCAGGCTGTGTCTGTGTGTCTGTATTTGCATTTCAGGCTGTGTCTGTGTGTCGGTATTTCTATTTCAGATTGTGTCTGTGTGTCAGTATTTCTATTTAAGACTGTGTCTATGTGTCAGTATTTCTATTTCAGACTGTGTCTGTGTGTCAGTATTTCTATTTCAGACTGTGTCTGTGTGTCTGTATTTCTATTTCAGTCTGTGTCTGTGTGTCAGTATTTCTATTTCAGACTGCGTCTGTGTGTCAGTATTTCTGCTTCAGTCTGTGTCTGTGTGTCAGTATTTCAAATTCAGGCTGTGTCTGTGCATCAGTTTTCCTATTTCAGGCTCTGTATGTGTGTCAGTATTTCTATTTCTGACTGTGTCTGTGTGTGAGTATTTCTACTTCAGACAGTGTGTGTGTGTCTGTATTTATCTTTCAGACTGTGTCTGTGTGTCAGTTTTTCAATTTCAGTCTGTGTCTGTGTGTCAGTATTTCAAAATCAGACTTTGTCTGTGTGTCAGTATATCAAATTCAGGCTGTGTCTGTGCATCAGTTTTCCTATTTCAGGCTCTGTACGTGTGTCAGTATTTCTATTTCAGGCTGTGTCTGTGTGTCAGTATTTCTATTTCAGACTGTGTCTGTGTGTCAGTATTTCTACTTCAGACTGTGTGTGTGTGTGTTTGTATTTCTCTTTCAGACTGTGTCTGTGTGTCAGTATTTCTATTTCAGACAGTGTCTGTGCGTCAGTATTACCATTTCAGACTGTGTCTGTGTGTCAGTATTTCTATTTCAGACTGTGTGTGTGTGTCTGTATTTCTCTCTCCAACTGTGTCTGTGTGTCAGTATTTCTCTTTCAGACTGTGTTTGTGTCTCAGTATTTCTAATTCTGACTTTGGATGTGCATCGGTTTTTCTATTTCAGTCTGTCTGTGTGTCAGTATTTCTATTTCAGACTGTGTCTGTGTGTCAGTATTTCTATTTCAGTCTGTGTCTGCGTGTCAGTATTTCTATTTCAGGCTGTGTCTGTGTGTCAGTATTTCTATTTCAGACTCTGTCTGTGTGTCAGTATTTCTATTTCAGACTGTGTCTGTGTGTCAGTATTTCTATTTCAGACTGTGTCTGTGTGTCAGTATTTCTATTTCAGACTGTGTCTGTGTGTCAGTATTTCTATTTCAGACTGTGTCTGTGTGTCAGTATTTCTACTTCAGCCTGTGTCTGTGTGTCAGTATTTCTATTTCAGGCTGTGTCTGTGTGTCAGTATTTCCATTTAAGACTGTGTCTGTGTGTCAGTATTTCAATTACAGACTGTGTCTGTGTGTCTATATTTCTATGTCAGACTGTGTGTGTGTAACTCTACTTCTATTTCAGGCTGTGGCTGTGTGTCTATCACTATTTCAGTCTGTGTCTGTGTGTCAGTATTTCTATTTCAGGCTGTGTCTGTGTGTCTGTATTTCTAATTCAGACTGTGTCTGTGTGTCAGTATTTATATTTCAGTCTGTGTACATGTGTCAGCATTTCTATTTCAGACTGCGTGTGTGTGTCAGTATTTCTATTTCAGACTGTGTCTATGTGTCAGTATTTCTATTTCAGACTGTATCTGTATGTCATTTTTTCAATTTCAGGTTGTGTCTGTGTGTCTGTATTTCTAATTCAGAATGTGTCTGTGTGTCAGTATTTCTATTTATCATTGTGTCTGTGTGTCTGTATTTGAATTTCAGGCTGCGTCTATGTGTCTATATTTCTATTTCAGTCTGTGTCTGTCTGTCAGTATTTCTACTTCAGGCTATGTCTGTGTGTGAATATTTCTATTTCAGACTGTGTCTGTGTGTCTGTATTTGAATTTCAGGCTGTGTCTATGTGTCTATATTTCTATTTCAGTCTGTGTCTGTGTGCCAGTTTTTCTACTTCAGGCTATGTCTGTGTGTGAATATTTCTATTTCAGACTGTGTCTGTGTGTCTGTATTTGAATTTCAGGCTGTGTCTATGTGTCTATATTTCTATTTCAGTCTGTGTCTGTGTGCCAGTTTTTCTACTTCAGGCTATGTCTGTGTGTCAGTATTTCTATTTTAGACTGTGGCTGTGTGTCAGAATTTCTATTTCAGACTGTGTCTGAGTGTCAGTATTTCTATTTCAGACAGTGTGTGTGTAACTGCACTTCTATTTCAGACAGTGTCTGTGTGTCAGTATTTCTATTTCAGACTGTGTCTGTGTGTCAGTATTTCTACTTCAGGCAATGTCTGTGTGTCAGTATTTCTATTTGTGGCTGTGTCTGTGTGTCATTATTTCTATTACAGACTGTCCCTGTATTTCAGTATTTCTATTTCAGAATGTGTCTGTGTGTCAGTATTTCTATGTCAGTCTGTGTCTGCATATCAGTAATTCTATTTCAGAATGTGTCTGTGTGTCAGTATTTCTATATCAGGCTGTGTCTGTGTGTCTGTATTTGCATTTCAGGCTGTGTCTGTGTGTCGGTATTTCTATTTCAGATTGTGTCTGTGTGTCAGTATTTCTATTTAAGACTGTGTCTATGTGTCAGTATTTCTATTTCAGACTGTGTCTGTGTGTCAGTATTTCTATTTCAGACTGTGTCTGTGTGTCTGTATTTCTATTTCAGTCTGTGTCTGTGTGTCAGTATTTCTATTTCAGACTGCGTCTGTGTGTCAGTATTTCTGCTTCAGTCTGTGTCTGTGTGTCAGTATTTCAAATTCAGGCTGTGTCTGTGCATCAGTTTTCCTATTTCAGGCTCTGTATGTGTGTCAGTATTTCTATTTCTGACTGTGTCTGTGTGTGAGTATTTCTACTTCAGACAGTGTGTGTGTGTCTGTATTTATCTTTCAGACTGTGTCTGTGTGTCAGTTTTTCAATTTCAGTCTGTGTCTGTGTGTCAGTATTTCAAAATCAGACTTTGTCTGTGTGTCAGTATATCAAATTCAGGCTGTGTCTGTGCATCAGTTTTCCTATTTCAGGCTCTGTACGTGTGTCAGTATTTCTATTTCAGGCTGTGTCTGTGTGTCAGTATTTCTATTTCAGACTGTGTCTGTGTGTCAGTATTTCTACTTCAGACTGTGTGTGTGTGTGTTTGTATTTCTCTTTCAGACTGTGTCTGTGTGTCAGTATTTCTATTTCAGACAGTGTCTGTGCGTCAGTATTACCATTTCAGACTGTGTCTGTGTGTCAGTATTTCTATTTCAGACTGTGTGTGTGTGTCTGTATTTCTCTCTCCAACTGTGTCTGTGTGTCAGTATTTCTCTTTCAGACTGTGTTTGTGTCTCAGTATTTCTAATTCTGACTTTGGATGTGCATCGGTTTTTCTATTTCAGTCTGTCTGTGTGTCAGTATTTCTATTTCAGACTGTGTCTGTGTGTCAGTATTTCTATTTCAGTCTGTGTCTGCGTGTCAGTATTTCTATTTCAGGCTGTGTCTGTGTGTCAGTATTTCTATTTCAGACTCTGTCTGTGTGTCAGTATTTCTATTTCAGACTGTGTCTGTGTGTCAGTATTTCTATTTCAGACTGTGTCTGTGTGTCAGTATTTCTATTTCAGACTGTGTCTGTGTGTCAGTATTTCTATTTCAGACTGTGTCTGTGTGTCAGTATTTCTACTTCAGGCTGTGTCTGTGTGTCAGTATTTCTATTTCAGGCTGTGTCTGTGTGTCAGTATTTCCATTTAAGACTGTGTCTGTGTGTCAGTATTTCAATTACAGACTGTGTCTGTGTGTCTATATTTCTATGTCAGACTGTGTGTGTGTAACTCTACTTCTATTTCAGGCTGTGGCTGTGTGTCTATCACTATTTCAGTCTGTGTCTGTGTGTCAGTATTTCTATTTCAGGCTGTGTCTGTGTGTCTGTATTTCTAATTCAGAATGTGTCTGTGTGTCTATATTTCTATTTCAGGCTGTGTCTGTGTGTCAGAATTTCTATTTCAGACTGTGTCTGTGTGTCAGCATTTCTATTTCAGAATGTGTCTGTATTTCAGTATTTCTATTTCAGACTGTGTCTGTGTATCTGTATTTGTATTTCAGGCTGTGTCTGTGTGTCAGTATTTCTATTTCAGACTGTGTCTGTGTGTCAGTATTTC
Organism: Squalus acanthias; assembly: GCA_030390025.1. Taxonomy (NCBI): domain Eukaryota; kingdom Metazoa; phylum Chordata; class Chondrichthyes; order Squaliformes; family Squalidae; genus Squalus; species Squalus acanthias. The sequence goes on along the minus strand of CM059425.1, from coordinate 81,282,744 downwards.
TATTTCAGGCTGTGTCTGTGTGTCAGTATTTCTATTTCAGACTGTGTCTGTGTGTCAGTATTTCTATTTCAGACTGTGTCTGTGTGTCAGTATTTCTATTTCAGACTGTGTCTGTGTGTCAGTATTTCAGTTTCAGCCTGTGTCTGTGAATCTGTATTTCTATTTCAAGCTGTGTCTGTGTGTCAGTATTTCTATTTCAGCCTGTGGCTGTGTGTCTGTATTTCTATTTCAAGCTGTGTCTGTGTGTCAGTATTTCTATTTCAGACTGTGTCTGTGTGTCAGTAATTCTATTTCAAGCTGTGTCTGTGTGTCAGTATTTCTATTTCAGACTGTGTCTGTGTGTCAGTATTTCTATTTCAGCCTGTGTCTGTGTGTCAGTTTTTCAATATCAGTCTGTGTCTGTGCGTCAGTATTTCTATTTCAGGGTTTCTGTGTATCTTTATTTCTATTTCAGGCTCTGTCTGTACGTCAGTATTTCTATTTCAGGGTTTCTGTGTGTCTGTATTTCTATTTCAGACTATGTCTGTGTCTCTGTATTTCAATTACAGACTGTGTCTGTGTGTCTATATTTCTATGTCAGACTGTGTGTGTGTAACTCTACTTCAATTTCAGGCTGTGGCTGTGTGTCTATCACTATTTCTGGCTGTGTCTGTGTGTCAGTATTTCTATACCCGACTGTGTCTGTGTGTCAGTATTTCTATTTCCGACTGTGTCTGTGTGTGAGTATTTCTATTTCAGACTGTGTGTGTGTGTCTGTATTTATCTTTCAGACTGTGTCTGTGTGTCAACATTTCTATTTCCGACTGTGTCTGTGTGTGAGTATTACTATGTCAGGCTGTGTCTGTGTGTCAGAATTTCTACTTCAGACTGTGTTTGTGTCTCAGTATTTCTAATTCAGACTTTGGTTGTGCATCAGCTTTTTTATTTCAGACTGTGTCTGTGTGTCAGTATTTCTATTTCCGACTGTGTCTGTGTGATTATTTCTATTTCAGACTGCGTGTGTGTGTCTTTATTTATCTTTCAGACTGTGTTTGTGTCTCAGTATTTCTAATTCAGACTTTGGCTCTGCATCAGTTTTTCTATTTCAGAATGTGTACGTGTGTCAGTATTTCTATTTCAGACTGTGTCTGTGTGTCAGTATTTCTATTACAGGCTGTGTGTGTGTAACTGTACTTCTATTTCAGACAGTGCCTGTGTGTCAGTATTTCTATTTCAGGCTGTGTCTGTGTGTCTGTATTTCTAATTCAGAATGTGTCTGTGTGTTAGTATTTCTATTTAAGACTGTGTCTCTGTGTCTTTATTTGAATTCAGGCTGTGTCTCTGTGTCAGTATTTCTATTTCAGGCCGTGTCTGTGTGTCAGTATTTCTATTGCAGGCTGTGTCTGTATGTCAGTATTTCGACTTCAGACTGTGTCTGTGTGTCAGTATTTCTATTTCAGTCTGTGTACATGTGTCAGCATTTCTATTTCAGACTGCGTGTGTGTGTCAGTATTTCTATGTCAGACTGTGTCTATGTGTCAGTATTTCTATTTCAGACTGTATCTGTATGTCATTTTTTCAATTTCAGGTTGTGTCTGTGTGTCAGTATTTCTATTTCAGGCCGTGTCTGTGTGTCAGTATTTCTATTGCAGGCTGTGTCTGTGTGTCAGTATTTTTATTTCAGGCCGTGTCTGTGTGTCAGTATTTCTATTGCAGGCTGTGTCTGTGTGTCAGTATTTCTATTTCAGACTGTGTACGGGTGACAGTATTTCGACTTCAGACTGTGTCTGTGTGTCAGTATTTCTATTTCAGTCTGTGTACATGTGTCAGCATTTCTATTTCAGACTGCGTGTGTGTGTCAGTATTTCTATTTCAGACTGTGTCTATGTGTCAGTATTTCTATTTCAGACTGTATCTGTATGTCATTTTTTCAATTTCAGGTTGTGTCTGTGTGTCAGTATTTCTATTTCAGACTGTGTCTGTGTGTCAGCATTTCTATTTCAGACTGTGTCTGTGTGTCAGTATTTCTATTTCAGGCTGTGTCTGTGTATCTTTATTTCTATTTCAGGCTATGTCTGTATTTCAGTATTTCTATTTCAGACTGTGTCTGTGTGTCTGTATTTGTATTTCAGGCTGTGTCTGTGTGTCAGTATTTCTATTTAAGACTGTGTCTGTGTCTCTGTATTTCAATTACAAACTGTGTCTGTGTGTCTATATTTCTATGTCAGACTGTGTGTGTGTAACTCTACTTCAATTTCAGGCTGTGGCTGTGAGTCTATCACTATTTCTGGCTGTGTCTATGTGTCAGTATTTCTATTTCCGACTGTGTCTGTGTGTCAGTATTTCTATTTCAGACTGTGTCTGTGTGTCAGCATTTCTATTTCAGACTGTGTGTGTGTGTCTGTATTTATCTTTCAGACTGTGTCTGTGTGTCAACATTTCTATTTCAGACTGTGTCTGTGTGTCAGTATTTCTATTTCAGACAGTGTTTGTGTCTCAGTATTTCTAATTCAGACTTTGGCTCTGCATCAGTTTTTCTATTTCAGACTGTGTCTGTGTGTCAGTATTTCTATTACAGACTGTGTGTGTGTAACTGTACTTCTATTTCAGACAGTGACTGTGTGTCAGTATTTCTATTTCAGAATGTGTCTGTGTGTCAGTATTTCTATTTCAGGCTATGTCTGTGTGTCTGTATATCTAATTCAGAATGTGTCTGTGTGTTAGTATTGCTATTTAAGACAGTGTCTGTGTGTCTTTATTTGAATTCAGGCTGTGTCTCTGTGTCTATATTTCTATTTCAGGCCGTGTCTGTGTGTCAGTATTCCTATTGCAGGCTGTGTCTGTATGTCAGTATTTCTATTTCAGACTGTGTACGGGTGACAGTATTTCGACTTCAGACTGTGTCTGTGTGTCAGTATTTCTATTTCAGTCTGTGTACATGTGTCAGCATTTCTATTTCAGACTCTGTGTGTGTGTCAGTATTTCTATTTCAGACTCTGTGTGTGTGTCTGTATTTCTCTTTCAGACTGTGTCTATGTGTCAGTATTTCTATTTCAGACTGTATCTGTGTGTCATTTTTTCAATTTCAGGTTGTGTCTGTGTGTCAGTATTTCTATTTCAGACTGTGTCTGTGTGTCAGCATTTCTATTTCAGACTGTGTCTGTGTGTCAGTATTTCTATTTCAGGCTGTGTCTGTGTATCTTTATTTCTATTTCAGGCTATGTCTGTATTTCAGTATTTCTATTTCAGACTGTGTCTGTGTGTCTGTATTTGTATTTCAGGCTGTGTCTGTGTGTCAGTATTTCTATTTAAGTCTGTGTCTGTGTCTCTGTATTTCAATTACAGACTGTGTCTGTGTGTCTATATTTCTATGTCAGACTGTGTGTGTGTAACTGTACTTGTATTTCAGGCTGTGGCTGTGTGTCAGTATTTCTATTTCAGACTGTGTCTGTGTGTCAGTATTTCTATTTCAGACTGTGTCTGTGTGTCAGTATTTCTACTTCAGACTGTGTCTGTGTGTCAGTATTTATATATCAGACTGTGTCTGTGAAACTGTTCTTCTATTTCAGCCCGTGGCTGTGTGTCTGTATTAATATTTCTGGCTGTGTCTGTGTGTCAGTATTTCTATTTCGGATTGTGTCTGTGTATATGTATTTGTATTTCAGGCTGTGTCTGTGTGTCTGTATTTCTAATTCAGAATGTGTCTGTGTGTCAGTATTTCTATTTATCATTGTGTCTGTGTGTCTGTATTTGAATTTCAGGCTGCGTCTATGTGTCTATATTTCTATTTCAGTCTGTGTCTGTCTGTCAGTATTTCTACTTCAGGCTATGTCTGTGTGTGAATATTTCTATTTCAGACTGTGTCTGTGTGTCTGTATTTGAATTTCAGGCTGTGTCTATGTGTCTATATTTCTATTTCAGTCTGTGTCTGTGTGCCAGTTTTTCTACTTCAGGCTATGTCTGTGTGTGAATATTTCTATTTCAGACTGTGTCTGTGTGTCTGTATTTGAATTTCAGGCTGTGTCTATGTGTCTATATTTCTATTTCAGTCTGTGTCTGTGTGCCAGTTTTTCTACTTCAGGCTATGTCTGTGTGTCAGTATTTCTATTTTAGACTGTGGCTGTGTGTCAGAATTTCTATTTCAGACTGTGTCTGAGTGTCAGTATTTCTATTTCAGACAGTGTGTGTGTAACTGCACTTCTATTTCAGACAGTGTCTGTGTGTCAGTATTTCTATTTCAGACTGTGTCTGTGTGTCAGTATTTCTACTTCAGGCAATGTCTGTGTGTCAGTATTTCTATTTGTGGCTGTGTCTGTGTGTCATTATTTCTATTACAGACTGTCCCTGTATTTCAGTATTTCTATTTCAGAATGTGTCTGTGTGTCAGTATTTCTATGTCAGTCTGTGTCTGCATATCAGTAATTCTATTTCAGAATGTGTCTGTGTGTCAGTATTTCTATATCAGGCTGTGTCTGTGTGTCTGTATTTGCATTTCAGGCTGTGTCTGTGTGTCGGTATTTCTATTTCAGATTGTGTCTGTGTGTCAGTATTTCTATTTAAGACTGTGTCTATGTGTCAGTATTTCTATTTCAGACTGTGTCTGTGTGTCAGTATTTCTATTTCAGACTGTGTCTGTGTGTCTGTATTTCTATTTCAGTCTGTGTCTGTGTGTCAGTATTTCTATTTCAGACTGCGTCTGTGTGTCAGTATTTCTGCTTCAGTCTGTGTCTGTGTGTCAGTATTTCAAATTCAGGCTGTGTCTGTGCATCAGTTTTCCTATTTCAGGCTCTGTATGTGTGTCAGTATTTCTATTTCTGACTGTGTCTGTGTGTGAGTATTTCTACTTCAGACAGTGTGTGTGTGTCTGTATTTATCTTTCAGACTGTGTCTGTGTGTCAGTTTTTCAATTTCAGTCTGTGTCTGTGTGTCAGTATTTCAAAATCAGACTTTGTCTGTGTGTCAGTATATCAAATTCAGGCTGTGTCTGTGCATCAGTTTTCCTATTTCAGGCTCTGTACGTGTGTCAGTATTTCTATTTCAGGCTGTGTCTGTGTGTCAGTATTTCTATTTCAGACTGTGTCTGTGTGTCAGTATTTCTACTTCAGACTGTGTGTGTGTGTGTTTGTATTTCTCTTTCAGACTGTGTCTGTGTGTCAGTATTTCTATTTCAGACAGTGTCTGTGCGTCAGTATTACCATTTCAGACTGTGTCTGTGTGTCAGTATTTCTATTTCAGACTGTGTGTGTGTGTGTCTGTATTTCTCTCTCCAACTGTGTCTGTGTGTCAGTATTTCTCTTTCAGACTGTGTTTGTGTCTCAGTATTTCTAATTCTGACTTTGGATGTGCATCGGTTTTTCTATTTCAGTCTGTCTGTGTGTCAGTATTTCTATTTCAGACTGTGTCTGTGTGTCAGTATTTCTATTTCAGTCTGTGTCTGCGTGTCAGTATTTCTATTTCAGGCTGTGTCTGTGTGTCAGTATTTCTATTTCAGACTCTGTCTGTGTGTCAGTATTTCTATTTCAGACTGTGTCTGTGTGTCAGTATTTCTATTTCAGACTGTGTCTGTGTGTCAGTATTTCTATTTCAGACTGTGTCTGTGTGTCAGTATTTCTATTTCAGACTGTGTCTGTGTGTCAGTATTTCTACTTCAGGCTGTGTCTGTGTGTCAGTATTTCTATTTCAGGCTGTGTCTGTGTGTCAGTATTTCCATTTAAGACTGTGTCTGTGTGTCAGTATTTCAATTACAGACTGTGTCTGTGTGTCTATATTTCTATGTCAGACTGTGTGTGTGTAACTCTACTTCTATTTCAGGCTGTGGCTGTGTGTCTATCACTATTTCAGTCTGTGTCTGTGTGTCAGTATTTCTATTTCAGGCTGTGTCTGTGTGTCTGTATTTCTAATTCAGAATGTGTCTGTGTGTCTATATTTCTATTTCAGGCTGTGTCTGTGTGTCAGAATTTCTATTTCAGACTGTGTCTGTGTGTCAGCATTTCTATTTCAGACTGTGTCTGTGTGTCAGTATTTCTATTTCAGACTGTGTCTGTGTGTCAGTATTTCTACTTCAGACTGTGTCTGTGTGTCAGTATTTATATATCAGACTGTGTCTGTGAAACTGTTCTTCTATTTCAGCCCGTGGCTGTGTGTCTGTATTAATATTTCTGGCTGTGTCTGTGTGTCAGTATTTCTATTTCGGATTGTGTCTGTGTATATGTATTTGTATTTCAGGCTGTGTCTGTGTGTCTGTATTTCTAATTCAGAATGTGTCTGTGTGTCAGTATTTCTATTTATCATTGTGTCTGTGTGTCTGTATTTGAATTTCAGGCTGCGTCTATGTGTCTATATTTCTATTTCAGTCTGTGTCTGTCTGTCAGTATTTCTACTTCAGGCTATGTCTGTGTGTGAATATTTCTATTTCAGACTGTGTCTGTGTGTCTGTATTTGAATTTCAGGCTGTGTCTATGTGTCTATATTTCTATTTCAGTCTGTGTCTGTGTGCCAGTTTTTCTACTTCAGGCTATGTCTGTGTGTGAATATTTCTATTTCAGACTGTGTCTGTGTGTCTGTATTTGAATTTCAGGCTGTGTCTATGTGTCTATATTTCTATTTCAGTCTGTGTCTGTGTGCCAGTTTTTCTACTTCAGGCTATGTCTGTGTGTCAGTATTTCTATTTTAGACTGTGGCTGTGTGTCAGAATTTCTATTTCAGACTGTGTCTGAGTGTCAGTATTTCTATTTCAGACAGTGTGTGTGTAACTGCACTTCTATTTCAGACAGTGTCTGTGTGTCAGTATTTCTATTTCAGACTGTGTCTGTGTGTCAGTATTTCTACTTCAGGCAATGTCTGTGTGTCAGTGTTTCTATTTGTGGCTGTGTCTGTGTGTCATTATTTCTATTACAGACTGTCCCTGTATTTCAGTATTTCTATTTCAGAATGTGTCTGTGTGTCAGTATTTCTATGTCAGTCTGTGTCTGCATATCAGTAATTCTATTTCAGAATGTGTCTGTGTGTCAGTATTTCTATATCAGGCTGTGTCTGTGTGTCTGTATTTGCATTTCAGGCTGTGTCTGTGTGTCGGTATTTCTATTTCAGATTGTGTCTGTGTGTCAGTATTTCTATTTAAGACTGTGTCTATGTGTCAGTATTTCTATTTCAGACTGTGTCTGTGTGTCAGTATTTCTATTTCAGACTGTGTCTGTGTGTCTGTATTTCTATTTCAGTCTGTGTCTGTGTGTCAGTATTTCTATTTCAGACTGCGTCTGTGTGTCAGTATTTCTGCTTCAGTCTGTGTCTGTGTGTCAGTATTTCAAATTCAGGCTGTGTCTGTGCATCAGTTTTCCTATTTCAGGCTCTGTATGTGTGTCAGTATTTCTATTTCTGACTGTGTCTGTGTGTGAGTATTTCTACTTCAGACAGTGTGTGTGTGTCTGTATTTATCTTTCAGACTGTGTCTGTGTGTCAGTTTTTCAATTTCAGTCTGTGTCTGTGTGTCAGTATTTCAAAATCAGACTTTGTCTGTGTGTCAGTATATCAAATTCAGGCTGTGTCTGTGCATCAGTTTTCCTATTTCAGGCTCTGTACGTGTGTCAGTATTTCTATTTCAGGCTGTGTCTGTGTGTCAGTATTTCTATTTCAGACTGTGTCTGTGTGTCAGTATTTCTACTTCAGACTGTGTGTGTGTGTGTTTGTATTTCTCTTTCAGACTGTGTCTGTGTGTCAGTATTTCTATTTCAGACAGTGTCTGTGCGTCAGTATTACCATTTCAGACTGTGTCTGTGTGTCAGTATTTCTATTTCAGACTGTGTGTGTGTGTGTCTGTATTTCTCTCTCCAACTGTGTCTGTGTGTCAGTATTTCTCTTTCAGACTGTGTTTGTGTCTCAGTATTTCTAATTCTGACTTTGGATGTGCATCGGTTTTTCTATTTCAGTCTGTCTGTGTGTCAGTATTTCTATTTCAGACTGTGTCTGTGTGTCAGTATTTCTATTTCAGTCTGTGTCTGCGTGTCAGTATTTCTATTTCAGGCTGTGTCTGTGTGTCAGTATTTCTATTTCAGACTCTGTCTGTGTGTCAGTATTTCTATTTCAGACTGTGTCTGTGTGTCAGTATTTCTATTTCAGACTGTGTCTGTGTGTCAGTATTTCTATTTCAGACTGTGTCTGTGTGTCAGTATTTCTATTTCAGACTGTGTCTGTGTGTCAGTATTTCTACTTCAGGCTGTGTCTGTGTGTCAGTATTTCTATTTCAGGCTGTGTCTGTGTGTCAGTATTTCCATTTAAGACTGTGTCTGTGTGTCAGTATTTCAATTACAGACTGTGTCTGTGTGTCTATATTTCTATGTCAGACTGTGTGTGTGTAACTCTACTTCTATTTCAGGCTGTGGCTGTGTGTCTATCACTATTTCAGTCTGTGTCTGTGTGTCAGTATTTCTATTTCAGGCTGTGTCTGTGTGTCTGTATTTCTAATTCAGAATGTGTCTGTGTGTCTATATTTCTATTTCAGACTGTGTCTGTGTGTCTGTATTTGTATTTCAGGCTGTGTCTGTGTGTCAGTATTTCTATTTCAGACTGTGTCTGTGTGTCAGTATTTCTATTTCAGGCTGTGTCTGTGTGTCAGTATTTCTATTTCAGACTGTGTCTGTGTGTCAGTATTTCTATTTCAGACTGTGTCTGTGTGTCAGTATTTCTATTTCAGACTGTGTCTGTGTGTCAGTATTTCAGTTTCAGCCTGTGTCTGTGAATCTGTATTGCTATTTCAAGCTGTGTCTGTGTGTCAGTATTTCTATTTCAGCCTGTGGCTGTGTGTCTGTATTTCTATTTCAAGCTGTGTCTGTGTGTCAGTATTTCTATTTCAGACTGTGTCTGTGTGTCAGTATTTCTATTTCAAGCTGTGTCTGTGTGTCAGTATTTCTATTTCAGACTGTGTCTGTGTGTCAGTATTTCTATTTCAGCCTGTGTCTGTGTGTCAGTTTTTCAATATCAGTCTGTGTCTGTGCGTCAGTATTTCTATTTCAGGGTTTCTGTGTATCTTTATTTCTATTTCAGGCTCTGTCTGTACGTCAGTATTTCTATTTCAGGGTTTCTGTGTGTCTGTATTTCTATTTCAGACTATGTCTGTGTCTCTGTATTTCAATTACAGACTGTGTCTGTGTGTCTATATTTCTATGTCAGACTGTGTGTGTGTAACTCTACTTCAATTTCAGGCTGTGGCTGTGTGTCTATCACTATTTCTGGCTGTGTCTGTGTGTCAGTATTTCTATACCCGACTGTGTCTGTGTGTTAGTATTTCTATTTCCGACTGTGTCTGTGTGTGAGTATTTCTATTTCAGACTGTGTGTGTGTGTCTGTATTTATCTTTCAGACTGTGTCTGTGTGTCAACATTTCTATTTCCGACTGTGTCTGTGTGTGAGTATTACTATGTCAGGCTGTGTCTGTGTGTCAGAATTTCTACTTCAGACTGTGTTTGTGTCTCAGTAATTCTACTTCAGACTTTGGTTGTGCATCAGCTTTTTTATTTCAGACTGTGTCTGTGTGTCAGTATTTCTATTTCCGACTGTGTCTGTGTGATTATTTCTATTTCAGACTGCGTGTGTGTGTCTTTATTTATCTTTCAGACTGTGTTTGTGTCTCAGTATTTCTAATTCAGACTTTGGCACTGCATCAGTTTTTCTATTTCAGAATGTGTACGTGTGTCAGTATTTCTATTCCAGACTGTGTCTGTGTGTCAGTATTTCTATTACAGACTGTGTGTGTGTAACTGTACTTCTATTTCAGACAGTGCCTGTGTGTCAGTATTTCTATTTCAGAATGTGTCTGTGTGTTAGTATTTCTATTTAAGACAGTGTCTGTGTGTCTTTATTTGAATTCAAGCTGTGTCTCTGTGTCTATATTTCTATTTCAGGCCGTGTCTGTGTGTCAGTATTTCTATTTCAGACTGTGTACGGGTGACAGTATTTCGACTTCAGACTGTGTCTGTGTGTCAGTATTTCTATTTCAGTCTGTGTACATGTGTCAGCATTTCTATTTCAGACTGCGTGTGTGTGTCAGTATTTCTATTTCAGACTGTGTCTATGTGTCAGTATTTCTATTTCAGACTGTATCTGTATGTCATTTTTTCAATTTCAGGTTGTGTCTGTGTGTCAGTATTTCTATTTCAGACTGTGTCTGTGTGTCAGCATTTCTATTTCAGACTGTGTCTGTGTGTCAGTATTTCTATTTCAGGCTGTGTCTGTGTATCTTTATTTCTATTTCAGGCTATGTCTGTATTTCAGTATTTCTATTTCAGACTGTGTCTGTGTGTCTGTATTTGTATTTCAGGCTGTGTCTGTGTGTCAGTATTTCTATTTAAGACTGTGTCTGTGTCTCTGTATTTCAATTACAAACTGTGTCTGTGTGTCTATATTTCTATGTCAGACTGTGTGTGTGTAACTCTACTTCAATTTCAGGCTGTGGCTGTGAGTCTATCACTATTTCTGGCTGTGTCTATGTGTCAGTATTTCTATTTCCGACTGTGTCTGTGTGTGAGTATTTCTATTTCAGACTGTGTGTGTGTGTCTGTATTTATCTTTCAGACTGTGTCTGTGTGTCAACATTTCTATTTCAGACTGTGTCTGTGTGTCAGTATTTCTATTTCCGACTGTGTCTGTGTGTGAGTATTACTATTTCAGGCTGTGTCTGTGTGTCAGAATTTCTACTTCAGACTGTGTTTGTGTCTCAGTATTTCTATTTCCGACTGTGTCTGTGTGATTATTTCTATTTCATACTGCATGTGTGTGTCAGTATTTCTATTTAAGATTGTGTCTGTGTGTCAGTATTTCTATTTCAGACAGTGTTTGTGTTTCAGTATTTCTAATTCAGACTTTGGCTCTGCATCAGTTTTTCTATTTCAGACTGTGTCTGTGTGTCAGTATTTCTATTACAGACTGTGTGTGTGTAACTGTACTTCTATTTCAGACAGTGACTGTGTGTCAGTATTTCTATTTCAGAATGTGTCTGTGTGTCAGTATTTCTATTTCAGGCTGTGTACGGGTGACAGTATTTCGACTTCAAACTGTGTCTGTGTGTCAGTATTTCTATTTCAGTCTGTGTACATGTGTCAGCATTTCTATTTCAGACTGTGTGTGTGTGTCAGTATTTCTATTTCAGACTGTGTGTGTGTGTGTCTGTATTTCTCTTTCAGACTGTGTCTATGTGTCAGTATTTCAATTTCAGACTGTATCTGTGTGTCATTTTTTCAATTTCAGTCTGTGTCTGTGTGTCAGTATTTCTATTTCAGACTGTGTCTGTCTGTCAATATTTCTATTTCAGACTGTGTCTGTGTGTCAGTATTTCTATTTCAGGTAATGTATGTGTGTGTCAGTATTTGTATTTCAGGCTGTGACTGTGTGTCAGTATTTCTATTTCAGACTGTGTCTGTGTGTCAGTATTTCTCTTTCAGACTGTGTCTGTGTGTCAGTATTTTTATTTCCGCCTCTGTCTGTGTGTCAGTTTTTAAATATCTGTCTGTATCTGTGTGACAGTATTTCTATTACAGACTGTGTGTGTGTAACTGTACTTCTATTTCAGACAGTGACTGTGTGTCAGTATTTCTATTTCAGAATGTGTCTGTGTGTCAGTATTTCTATTTCAGACAGTGTCTGTCAGTATTTCTATTTCAGACTGTGTACGTGTATCAGCATTTCCATTTCAGACAGTGTCTGTGTGTCAGTATTTCTATTTCAGACTGTGTCTGTCAGTATTTCTATTTCAGACTGTGTACGTGTATCAGCATTTCCATTTCAGACAGTGTCTGTGTGTCAGTATTTCTATTTCAAACTGTGTGTGTGTGTCTGTATTTCTCTCTCCGACTGTGTCAGTGTGTCAGTATTTCTATTTCCGACAGTGTCTGTGTGTCAGTATTACTATTTCAGGCTGTGTTTGTGTCTCAGTATTTCTATTTCAGACTGTGTCTGTGTGTCAGCATTTCTATTTCAGACTGTGTCTGTGTGTCAGTATTTCTATTCCAGACTGTGTCTGTGTGTCAGTATTTCTATTTCAGACTGTGTTTGTGTGTCTGTATTTCTCTTTTAGACTGTTTCTGTGTGTCAGTATTTCTATTTCAGGCTCTGTCTGTGTGTCAGTATTTCTATTTCAGACTGTATACGTGTGTCTGTATTTCTCTTTTAGACTGTTTCTGTGTGTCAGTATTTCTAGTTCAGGCTGTGTCTGTATGTCAGTATTTCTATTTCAGGCTGTGTCTGTGTTTCTGTATTTCTAATTCAGAATGTGTCTGTGTGTCAGTATTTCTATTTCAGACTGTGTACGTGTGTCAGCATTTCTATTTCAGTCTGTGTGTGTGTGTCAGTATTTCTATTTCAGACTGTGTCTGTGTGTCAGTATTTCTATTTCAGACTGTGTCTGTGTGTCAGTATTTCTATTTCAGACTGTGTCTGTGTGTCTGTAATTCTCTCTCCGACTGTGTCTGTGTGTCAGTATTTCTATTTCAGACTGTGTGAGTGTGTCAGTATTTCTATTTCAGACAGTGTCTGTGCGTCAGTATTTCTATTTCAGGCTGTGTCTGTGTATCTTTATTTCTATTTCAGACTGTGTCTGTGTGTCAGCATTTCTATTTCAGAGAGTGTCTGTGCGTCAGTATTTCTATTTCAGGCTGTGTCTGTGTATCTTTATTTCTATTTCAGACAGTGTCTGTGCGTCAGTATTACTATTTCAGGCTATGTCTCTGTGTCAGCATTTCTATTTCAGACAGTGTCTGTGCGTCAGTATTACTATTTCAGGCTGTGTCTGTGTGTCAGAATTTCTATTTCAGAATGTGTCTGTGTGTCAGTATTTCTATTTCAGGCTGTGTCTGTGTATCTTTATTTCTATTTCAGACTGTGTCTGTGTGTCAGTATTTCTATTTCCGACTGTGTCTGTGTGTGAGTATTACTATTTCAGGCTGTGTCTGTGTGTCAGAATTTCTATTTCAGACTGTGTTTGTGTCTCAGTATTTATAATTCAGATTTTGGTTGTGCATCAGTTTTTCTATTTCAGACTTTGTCTGTGTGTGATTATTTCTATTTCAGACTGCATCTGTGTGTCTGTATTTATCTTTCAGACTGTGTCTGTGTGTCAACATTTCTATTTCAGACTGTGTCTGTGTGTCAGTATTTCTATTTAAGACTGTGTCTGTGTGTCAGTATTTCTACTTCAGACTGTGTACGTGTGTCAGTATTTCTATTTCAGACTGTGTCTGTGTGTCAGTATTTCTATTACAGACTGTGTGTGTGTAACTGTACTTCTATTTCAGGCTGTGGCTGTGTGTCTATCACTATTTCTGGCTGTGTCTGTGTGTCAGTATTTCTATTTCAGACGGTGTCTGTGTGTCAGTCTTTCTATTTCAGATTGTGTCTGTGTAAATTTATTTCTATTTCAGGCTGTGCCTGTATGTCAGTATTTCTAATTCAAACTGTGTCTGTGTGTCAGTATTTCTATTTCAGCCTGTGTCTGTGTTTCAGTTTTTCAATATTAGTCTGTGTCAGTGCGTCAGTATTTCTATTTCAGGGTTTCTGTGTATATTTATTTCTATTTCAGGCTCTGTCTGTACGTCAGTATTTCTATTTCAGGCTGTGAATGTGGGTCAGTATTTCTATTTCAGATGTGTCTGTGTGTCAGTATTTCTATTTCAGATGTGTCTGTGTGTCATTATTTCTATTTCAGACTTTGTCTGTGTGTCAGTATTTCTATTTCAGGCTGTGTCTGTGTGCCTGCATTTCTATTTCAGAATGTGTCTGTGTGTCTGTATTTCAATTACAGACTGTGTCTGTGTGTCTATATTTCTATGTCAGACTGTATCTGTGTATCTGTATTTCTATTTCTGGCTGTGTCTGTGTGTCAGTCTTTCTATTTCAGATTGTGTCTGTGTGTCAGTATTTCTATTTCTGGCTGTGTCTGTGTGTCTGTATTTCAATTTCAGTCTGTGTCTGTTTTTCAGTGTTTCTATTTCAGACTATGTCTGTGTGTCAGTATTTCTATTTCAGACAGTATGTCTGTGTCTGTATTTCTCTTTCAGACTGTGTCTGTGTGTCAGTATTTCTATTTCAGACAGTGTGTCTGTGTCTGTATTTCTCTTTCAGACTGTGTCTGTGTGTCAGTATTTCTATTTCAGACTGTGTCCGTGTGTCAGTATTTCTATTTCAGACTGTTTCCTTGTATCTTTATTTTTATTTCAGACTGTGACTGTGTGTCAGTATTTCTAATTCAGGCTATGCCTGTATGTCAGTATGTCTATTTCAGACTGTGTCTGTGTCTCTGTATTTCAATTACAGACTGTGTCTGTGTGTCTATATTTCTATGTCAGACTGTGTGTGTGTAACTGTACTTCAATTACAGACTGTGGCTGTGTGTCTATATTTCTATGTCAGACTGTGTGTGTGTAACTGTACTTCAATTTCAGGCTGTGGCTGTGTGTCTAAAACTATTTCTGGCTGTGTCTGTGTGTCAGTATTTCTATTTCAGACTGTGTCTGTGTGTCAGTTTTTCTGTTTCAGCCTGTGTCTGTGTATCTGTATTTCTATTTCTGGCTGTGTCTGTGTGTCAGTATTTCTATTTCAGACTGTGTCTGTGTGTCTGTATTTCTCTTTTAGACTGTTTCTGTGTGTCAGTATTTCTATTTCAAACTGTTTCTGTGTGTCAGTATTTCTATTTCAGCCTGTGTCTGTGTGTGAGTATTTCTATTTCAGACTGTGTCTGTGTGTCTGTATTTCTATTTCAGACTGTGTCTGGGTCTCTGTATTTCAATTACAGACTGTGTCTGTGTGTCTATATTTCTATGTCAGACTGTGTGTGTGTAACTGTACTTCAATTTAAGGCTGTGACTGTGTGTCAGTATTTTTATTTCAGGCTGTGTCTGTGTGTCAGTATTTCTATTTCAGACTGTGTCTGTGTATCTTTATTTCAATTTCAGGCTATGTCTGTATTTCAGTATTTCTATTTCAGACTGTTTCTGTGTGTCTGTATTTGTATTTCTGGCTGTGTCTGTGTGTGAGTATTTCTATTTCAGGCTGTGTCTGTGTGTCAGTATTTCTATTTCAGACTGTGTCTGTGTCAGTATTTCTATTTCAGACTGTGTCTGTGTGTCAGTATTTCTATTTCAGACTGTGTCTGTGTGTCAGTATTTCTATTTCAGACTGTGTCTATGTGTCAGTATTTCTATTTCAGGCTGTGTCTGGGTGCCTGCATTTCTATTTCAGAATGTGTCTGTGTGTCAGTATTTCTATTTAAGACTGTGTCTGTGTGTCTGTATTTCAATTACAGTCTGTGTCTGTGTGTCTATATTTCTATGTCAGACTGTGTGTGTGTAACTGTACTTCTATTTCAGGCTGTGGCTGTGTGTCTATTAGTATTTCTGGCTGTGTCTGTGTGTCAGTATTTCTATTTCAAACTGTGTCTGTGTGTCAGTATTTCTATTTCAGCCTGTGTCTGTGTGTCAGTTTTTCAATTTCAGTCTGTGTCTGTGTGTCAGTATTTCTATTTCAGTCTGTGTCTGTGTTTCTGTATTTCTCTTTCAGGCTGTGTCAGTATTTCTCTTTAAGACTGTGTCTGTGTGTCTGTATTTCAATTTCAGTCTGTGTCTGTGCCTCTATATTTCTCTTTCAGTCTGTGTCTGTGTGTCAGTATTTCTATTTCAGACAGTGTGTCTGTGTCTGTATTTCTCTTTCAGACTGTGTCTGTGTGTCAGTATTTCTATTTCAGACAGTGTGTCTGTGTCTGTATTTCTATTTCCGACTGTTTCCTTGTGTCTTTATTTTTATTTCAGACTGTGACTGTGTGTCAGTATTTCTATTTCAGGCTGTGTCTGTGTGTCAGTATTTTTATTACAGACCATGTCTGTGTGTCAGTATTTCTATTTCAGGCTGTGTTGTGTGTCAGTATTTCTATTTCAGGCTGTGTCTGTGTGTCAGTATTTCTAATTCAGCCTGTGTCTGTGTGTCAGAATTTCTATTTCAGTCTGTGTCTGTGAGTATGTTTTTTTATTTCAGGCTGTGTCTGTGTGTCAGTATTTCTACTTCAGACTGTGTCTGTGTGTCATTATCTCTATTTCAGACTGTGTCTATGTGTCAGTATTTCTATTTCAGGCTGTGTCTGTGTGTCTGTATTTCAATTACAGACTGTGTCTGTGTGTCTATATTTCTATGTCAGACTGTGTGTGTGTAACTGTACTTCTATTTCAGGCTGTGGCTGTGTGTCTATTACTATTTCTGGCTGTGTCTGTGTGTCAGTATTTCTATTTCAGACTGTGTCTGTGTGTCAGTATTTCTGTTTCAGACTGTGTCTGTGTATCTGTATTTCTATTTCAGGCTGTGTCTGTGTGTCAGTCGTTCTATTTCAGATTGTGTCTGTGTGTCAGTATTTTTATTTCAGACTATGCCTGTCTGTCAGTATTTCTATTTCAGGCTGTGTCTGTGTGTCAGTATTTCTATTTCAGCCTGTGTCTGTGTGTCAGTATTTCTATTTCAAACTGTTTCTCTGTGTCAGTATTTCTATTTCTGGCTGTGTCTGTGTGTCTGTATTTCAATTTCAGTCTGTGTCTGTTTTTCAGTGTTTCTATTTCAGACTATGTCTGTGTGTCAGTATTTCTATTTCAGACAGTATGTCTGTGTCTGTATTTCTCTTTCAGACTGTGTCTGTGTGTCAGTATTTCTATTTCAGACAGTGTGTCTGTGTCTGTATTTCTCTTTCAGACTGTGTCTGTGTGTCAGTATTTCTATTTCAGACTGTGTCCGTGTGTCAGTATTTCTATTTCAGACTGTTTCCTTGTATCTTTATTTTTATTTCAGACTGTGACTGTGTGTCAGTATTTCTAATTCAGGCTATGCCTGTATGTCAGTATGTCTATTTCAGACTGTGTCTGTGTCTCTGTATTTCAATTACAGACTGTGTCTGTGTGTCTATATTTCTATGTCAGACTGTGTGTGTGTAACTGTACTTCAATTACAGACTGTGGCTGTGTGTCTATATTTCTATGTCAGACTGTGTGTGTGTAACTGTACTTCAATTTCAGGCTGTGGCTGTGTGTCTAAAACTATTTCTGGCTGTGTCTGTGTGTCAGTATTTCTATTTCAGACTGTGTCTGTGTGTCAGTTTTTCTGTTTCAGCCTGTGTCTGTGTATCTGTATTTCTATTTCTGGCTGTGTCTGTGTGTCAGTATTTCTATTTCAGACTGTGTCTGTGTGTCTGTATTTCTCTTTTAGACTGTTTCTGTGTGTCAGTATTTCTATTTCAAACTGTTTCTGTGTGTCAGTATTTCTATTTCAGCCTGTGTCTGTGTGTGAGTATTTCTATTTCAGACTGTGTCTGTGTGTCTGTATTTCTATTTCAGACTGTGTCTGGGTCTCTGTATTTCAATTACAGACTGTGTCTGTGTGTCTATATTTCTATGTCAGACTGTGTGTGTGTAACTGTACTTCAATTTAAGGCTGTGACTGTGTGTCAGTATTTTTATTTCAGGCTGTGTCTGTGTGTCAGTATTTCTATTTCAGACTGTGTCTGTGTATCTTTATTTCAATTTCAGGCTATGTCTGTATTTCAGTATTTCTATTTCAGACTGTTTCTGTGTGTCTGTATTTGTATTTCTGGCTGTGTCTGTGTGTGAGTATTTCTATTTCAGGCTGTGTCTGTGTGTCAGTATTTCTATTTCAGACTGTGTCTGTGTCAGTATTTCTATTTCAGACTGTGTCTGTGTGTCAGTATTTCTATTTCAGACTGTGTCTGTGTGTCAGTATTTCTATTTCAGACTGTGTCTATGTGTCAGTATTTCTATTTCAGGCTGTGTCTGGGTGCCTGCATTTCTATTTCAGAATGTGTCTGTGTGTCAGTATTTCTATTTAAGACTGTGTCTGTGTGTCTGTATTTCAATTACAGTCTGTGTCTGTGTGTCTATATTTCTATGTCAGACTGTGTGTGTGTAACTGTACTTCTATTTCAGGCTGTGGCTGTGTGTCTATTAGTATTTCTGGCTGTGTCTGTGTGTCAGTATTTCTATTTCAAACTGTGTCTGTGTGTCAGTATTTCTATTTCAGCCTGTGTCTGTGTGTCAGTTTTTCAATTTCAGTCTGTGTCTGTGTGTCAGTATTTCTATTTCAGTCTGTGTCTGTGTTTCTGTATTTCTCTTTCAGGCTGTGTCAGTATTTCTCTTTAAGACTGTGTCTGTGTGTCTGTATTTCAATTTCAGTCTGTGTCTGTGCCTCTATATTTCTCTTTCAGTCTGTGTCTGTGTGTCAGTATTTCTATTTCAGACAGTGTGTCTGTGTCTGTATTTCTCTTTCAGACTGTGTCTGTGTGTCAGTATTTCTATTTCAGACAGTGTGTCTGTGTCTGTATTTCTATTTCCGACTGTTTCCTTGTGTCTTTATTTTTATTTCAGACTGTGACTGTGTGTCAGTATTTCTATTTCAGGCTGTGTCTGTGTGTCAGTATTTTTATTACAGACCATGTCTGTGTGTCAGTATTTCTATTTCAGGCTGTGTTGTGTGTCAGTATTTCTATTTCAGGCTGTGTCTGTGTGTCAGTATTTCTAATTCAGCCTGTGTCTGTGTGTCAGAATTTCTATTTCAGTCTGTGTCTGTGAGTATGTTTTTTTATTTCAGGCTGTGTCTGTGTGTCAGTATTTCTACTTCAGACTGTGTCTGTGTGTCATTATCTCTATTTCAGACTGTGTCTATGTGTCAGTATTTCTATTTCAGGCTGTGTCTGTGTGTCTGTATTTCAATTACAGACTGTGTCTGTGTGTCTATATTTCTATGTCAGACTGTGTGTGTGTAACTGTACTTCTATTTCAGGCTGTGGCTGTGTGTCTATTACTATTTCTGGCTGTGTCTGTGTGTCAGTATTTCTATTTCAGACTGTGTCTGTGTGTCAGTATTTCTGTTTCAGACTGTGTCTGTGTATCTGTATTTCTATTTCAGGCTGTGTCTGTGTGTCAGTCGTTCTATTTCAGATTGTGTCTGTGTGTCAGTATTTTTATTTCAGACTATGCCTGTCTGTCAGTATTTCTATTTCAGGCTGTGTCTGTGTGTCAGTATTTCTATTTCAGCCTGTGTCTGTGTGTCAGTATTTCTATTTCAAACTGTTTCTCTGTGTCAGTATTTCTATTTCTGGCTGTGTCTGTGTGTCTGTATTTCAATTTCAGTCTGTGTCTGTTTTTCAGTGTTTCTATTTCAGACTATGTCTGTGTGTCAGTATTTCTATTTCAGACAGTATGTCTGTGTCTGTATTTCTCTTTCAGACTGTGTCTGTGTGTCAGTATTTCTATTTCAGACAGTGTGTCTGTGTCTGTATTTCTCTTTCAGACTGTGTCTGTGTGTCAGTATTTCTATTTCAGACTGTGTCCGTGTGTCAGTATTTCTATTTCAGACTGTTTCCTTGTATCTTTATTATTATTTCAGACTGTGACTGTGTGTCAGTATTTCTAATTCAGGCTATGCCTGTATGTCAGTATGTCTATTTCAGACTGTGTCTGTGTCTCTGTATTTCAATTACAGACTGTGTCTGTGTGTCTATATTTCTATGTCAGACTGTGTGTGTGTAACTGTACTTCAATTACAGACTGTGGCTGTGTGTCTATATTTCTATGTCAGACTGTGTGTGTGTAACTGTACTTCAATTTCAGGCTGTGGCTGTGTGTCTAAAACTATTTCTGGCTGTGTCTGTGTGTCAGTATTTCTATTTCAGACTGTGTCTGTGTGTCAGTTTTTCTGTTTCAGCCTGTGTCTGTGTATCTGTATTTCTATTTCTGGCTGTGTCTGTGTGTCAGTATTTCTATTTCAGACTGTGTCTGTGTGTCTGTATTTCTCTTTTAGACTGTTTCTGTGTGTCAGTATTTCTATTTCAAACTGTTTCTGTGTGTCAGTATTTCTATTTCAGCCTGTGTCTGTGTGTGAGTATTTCTATTTCAGACTGTGTCTGTGTGTCTGTATTTCTATTTCAGACTGTGTCTGGGTCTCTGTATTTCAATTACAGACTGTGTCTGTGTGTCTATATTTCTATGTCAGACTGTGTGTGTGTAACTGTACTTCAATTTAAGGCTGTGACTGTGTGTCAGTATTTTTATTTCAGGCTGTGTCTGTGTGTCAGTATTTCTATTTCAGACTGTGTCTGTGTATCTTTATTTCAATTTCAGGCTATGTCTGTATTTCAGTATTTCTATTTCAGACTGTTTCTGTGTGTCTGTATTTGTATTTCTGGCTGTGTCTGTGTGTGAGTATTTCTATTTCAGGCTGTGTCTGTGTGTCAGTATTTCTATTTCAGACCGTGTCTGTGTGTCAGTATTTCTATTTCAGACTGTGTCTGTGTGTCAGTATTTCTATTTCAGACTGTGTCTGTGTGTCAGTATTTCTATTTCAGACTGTGTCTATGTGTCAGTATTTCTATTTCAGGCTGTGTCTGTGTGCCTGCATTTCTATTTCAGAATGTGTCTGTGTGTCAGTATTTCTATTTAAGACTGTGTCTGTGTGTCTGTATTTCAATTACAGTCTGTGTCTGTGTGTCTATATTTCTATGTCAGACTGTGTGTGTGTAACTGTACTTCTATTTCAGGCTGTGGCTGTGTGTCTAATAGTATTTCTGGCTGTGTCTGTGTGTCAGTATTTCTATTTCAAACTGTGTCTGTGTGTCAGTATTTCTATTTCAGCCTGTGTCTGTGTGTCAGTTTTTCAATTTCAGTCTGTGTCTGTGTGTCAGTATTTCTATTTCAGTCTGTGTCTGTGTTTCTGTATTTCTCTTTCAGGCTGTTTCAGTATTTCTCTTTAAGACTGTGTCTGTGTGTCTGTATTTCAATTTCAGTCTGTGTCTGTGCCTCTATATTTCTCTTTCAGTCTGTGTCTGTGTGTCAGTATTTCTATTTCAGACAGTGTGTCTGTGTCTGTATTTCTCTTTCAGACTGTGTCTGTGTGTCAGTATTTCTATTTCAGACAGTGTGTCTGTGTCTGTATTTCTATTTCCGACTGTTTCCTTGTGTCTTTATTTTTATTTCAGGCTGTGTCTGTGTGTCAGTATTTCTATTTCAGACTGTGTCTGTGTATCTTTATTTCAATTTCAGGCTATGTCTGTATTTCAGTATTTCTATTTCAGACTGTTTCTGTGTGTCTGTATTTGTATTTCTGGCTGTGTCTGTGTGTGAGTATTTCTATTTCAGACAGTGTGTCTGTGTCTGTATTTCTATTTCCGACTGTTTCCTTGTGTCTTTATTTTTATTTCAGACTGTGACTGTGTGTCAGTATTTCTATTTCAATCTGTGTCTGTGTGTCAGTATTTTTATTACAGACCATGTCTGTGTGTCAGTATTTCTATTTCAGGCTGTGTTGTGTGTCAGTATTTCTATTTCAGGCTGTGTCTGTGTGTCAGTATTTCTAATTCAGCCTGTGTCTGTGTGTCAAAATTTCTATTTCAGTCTGTGTCTGTGAGTATGTTTTTTTATTTCAGGCTGTGTCTGTGTGTCAGTATTTCTACTTCAGACTGTGTCTGTGTGTCATTATTTCTATTTCAGACTGTGTCTATGTGTCAGTATTTCTATTTCAGGCTGTGTCTGTGTGTCTGTATTTCAATTACAGACTGTGTCTGTGTGTCTATATTTCTATGTCAGACTGTGTGTGTGTAACTGTACTTCTATTTCAGGCTGTGGCTGTGTGTCTATTACTATTTCTGGCTGTGTCTGTGTGTCAGTATTTCTATTTCAGACTGTGTCTGTGTGTCAGTATTTCTGTTTCAGACTGTGTCTGTGTATCTGTATTTCTATTTCAGGCTGTGTCTGTGTGTCAGTCGTTCTATTTCAGATTGTGTCTGTGTGTCAGTATTTTTATTTCAGACTATGCCTGTATGTCAGTATTTCTATTTCAGGCTGTGTCTGTGTGTCAGTATTTCTATTTCAGCCTGTGTCTGTGTGTCAGTATTTCTATTTGAAACTGTGTCTGGGTGTCAGTATTTCTATTTCAGACTGTGTCTGTGTGTCAGTAATTCTATTTCAGCCTGTGTCTGTGTGTCTGTATTTCTATTTCAGTCTGTGTCTGTGTGTCTATATTTCTCTTTCAGGCTGTGACTGTGTGTCAGTATTTCTCTTTAAGACTGTGTCTGTGTGTCTGTATTTCAATTTCAGTCTGTGTCTGTGCCTCTCTATTTCTCTTTCAGTCTGTGTCTGTTTGTCAGTGTTTCTATTTCAGACTATGTCTGTGTGTCAGTATTTCTATTTCAGACAGTGTGTCTGTGTCTGTATTTCTCTTTCAGACTGTTTCTGTGTGTCAGTATTTCTATTTCAAACTGTTTCTGTGTGTCAGTATTTCTATTTCAGCCTGTGTCTGTGTGTGAGTATTTCTATTTCAGACTGTGTCTGTGTGTCTGTATTTCTATTTCAGACTGTGTCTGGGTCTCTGTATTTCAATTACAGACTGTGTCTGTGTGTCTATATTTCTATGTCAGACTGTGTGTGTGTAACTGTACTTCAATTTAAGGCTGTGACTGTGTGTCAGTATTTTTATTTCAGGCTGTGTCTGTGTGTCAGTATTTCTATTTCAGACTGTGTCTGTGTATCTTTATTTCAATTTCAGGCTATGTCTGTATTTCAGTATTTCTATTTCAGACTGTTTCTGTGTGTCTGTATTTGTATTTCTGGCTGTGTCTGTGTGTGAGTATTTCTATTTCAGGCTGTGTCTGTGTGTCAGTATTTCTATTTCAGACTGTGTCTGTGTCAGTATTTCTATTTCAGACTGTGTCTGTGTGTCAGTATTTCTATTTCAGACTGTGTCTGTGTGTCAGTATTTCTATTTCAGACTGTGTCTATGTGTCAGTATTTCTATTTCAGGCTGTGTCTGTGTGTCAGTATTTCTATTTAAGACTGTGTCTGTGTGTCTGTATTTCAATTACAGTCTGTGTCTGTGTGTCTATATTTCTATGTCAGACTGTGTGTGTGTAACTGTACTTCTATTTCAGGCTGTGGCTGTGTGTCTATTAGTATTTCTGGCTGTGTCTGTGTGTCAGTATTTCTATTTCAAACTGTGTCTGTGTGTCAGTATTTCTATTTCAGCCTGTGTCTGTGTGTCAGTTTTTCAATTTCAGTCTGTGTCTGTGTGTCAGTATTTCTATTTCAGTCTGTGTCTGTGTTTCTGTATTTCTCTTTCAGGCTGTGTCAGTATTTCTCTTTAAGACTGTGTCTGTGTGTCTGTATTTCAATTTCAGTCTGTGTCTGTGCCTCTATATTTCTCTTTCAGTCTGTGTCTGTGTGTCAGTATTTCTATTTCAGACAGTGTGTCTGTGTCTGTATTTCTCTTTCAGACTGTGTCTGTGTGTCAGTATTTCTATTTCAGACAGTGTGTCTGTGTCTGTATTTCTATTTCCGACTGTTTCCTTGTGTCTTTATTTTTATTTCAGACTGTGACTGTGTGTCAGTATTTCTATTTCAGGCTGTGTCTGTGTGTCAGTATTTTTATTACAGACCATGTCTGTGTGTCAGTATTTCTATTTCAGGCTGTGTTGTGTGTCAGTATTTCTATTTCAGGCTGTGTCTGTGTGTCAGTATTTCTAATTCAGCCTGTGTCTGTGTGTCAGAATTTCTATTTCAGTCTGTGTCTGTGAGTATGTTTTTTTATTTCAGGCTGTGTCTGTGTGTCAGTATTTCTACTTCAGACTGTGTCTGTGTGTCATTATCTCTATTTCAGACTGTGTCTATGTGTCAGTATTTCTATTTCAGGCTGTGTCTGTGTGTCTGTATTTCAATTACAGACTGTGTCTGTGTGTCTATATTTCTATGTCAGACTGTGTGTGTGTAACTGTACTTCTATTTCAGGCTGTGGCTGTGTGTCTATTACTATTTCTGGCTGTGTCTGTGTGTCAGTATTTCTATTTCAGACTGTGTCTGTGTGTCAGTATTTCTGTTTCAGACTGTGTCTGTGTATCTGTATTTCTATTTCAGGCTGTGTCTGTGTGTCAGTCTTTCTATTTCAGATTGTGTCTGTGTGTCAGTATTTTTATTTCAGACTATGCCTGTATGTCAGTATTTCTATTTCTGGCTGTGTCTGTGTGTGAGTATTTCTATTTCAGGCTGTGTCTGTGTGTCAGTATTTCTATTTCAGACTGTGTCTGTGTCAGTATTTCTATTTCAGACTGTGTCTGTGTGTCAGTATTTCTATTTCAGACTGTGTCTGTGTGTCAGTATTTCTATTTCAGACTGTGTCTATGTGTCAGTATTTCTATTTCAGGCTGTGTCTGTGTGCCTGCATTTCTATTTCAGAATGTGTCTGTGTGTCAGTATTTCTATTTAAGACTGTGTCTGTGTGTCTGTATTTCAATTACAGTCTGTGTCTGTGTGTCTATATTTCTATGTCAGACTGTGTGTGTGTAACTGTACTTCTATTTCAGGCTGTGGCTGTGTGTCTATTAGTATTTCTGGCTGTGTCTGTGTGTCAGTATTTCTATTTCAAACTGTGTCTGTGTGTCAGTATTTCTATTTCAGGCTGTGTTGTGTGTCAGTATTTCTATTTCAGGCTGTGTCTGTGTGTCAGTATTTCTAATTCAGCCTGTGTCTGTGTGTCAGAATTTCTATTTCAGTCTGTGTCTGTGAGTATGTTTTTTTATTTCAGGCTGTGTCTGTGTGTCAGTATTTCTACTTCAGACTGTGTCTGTGTGTCATTATCTCTATTTCAGACTGTGTCTATGTGTCAGTATTTCTATTTCAGGCTGTGTCTGTGTGTCTGTATTTCAATTACAGACTGTGTCTGTGTGTCTATATTTCTATGTCAGACTGTGTGTGTGTAACTGTACTTCTATTTCAGGCTGTGGCTGTGTGTCTATTACTATTTCTGGCTGTGTCTGTGTGTCAGTATTTCTATTTCAGACTGTGTCTGTGTGTCAGTATTTCTGTTTCAGACTGTGTCTGTGTATCTGTATTTCTATTTCAGGCTGTGTCTGTGTGTCAGTCTTTCTATTTCAGATTGTGTCTGTGTGTCAGTATTTTTATTTCAGACTATGCCTGTATGTCAGTATTTCTATTTCTGGCTGTGTCTGTGTGTGAGTATTTCTATTTCAGGCTGTGTCTGTGTGTCAGTATTTCTATTTCAGACTGTGTCTGTGTCAGTATTTCTATTTCAGACTGTGTCTGTGTGTCAGTATTTCTATTTCAGACTGTGTCTGTGTGTCAGTATTTCTATTTCAGACTGTGTCTATGTGTCAGTATTTCTATTTCAGGCTGTGTCTGTGTGCCTGCATTTCTATTTCAGAATGTGTCTGTGTGTCAGTATTTCTATTTAAGACTGTGTCTGTGTGTCTGTATTTCAATTACAGTCTGTGTCTGTGTGTCTATATTTCTATGTCAGACTGTGTGTGTGTAACTGTACTTCTATTTCAGGCTGTGGCTGTGTGTCTATTAGTATTTCTGGCTGTGTCTGTGTGTCAGTATTTCTATTTCAAACTGTGTCTGTGTGTCAGTATTTCTATTTCAGCCTGTGTCTGTGTGTCAGTTTTTCAATTTCAGTCTGTGTCTGTGTGTCAGTATTTCTATTTCAGTCTGTGTCTGTGTTTCTGTATTTCTCTTTCAGGCTGTGTCAGTATTTCTCTTTAAGACTGTGTCTGTATGTCTGTATTTCAATTTCAGTCTGTGTCTGTGCCTCTATATTTCTCTTTCAGTCTGTGTCTGTGTGTCAGTATTTCTATTTCAGACAGTGTGTCTGTGTCTGTATTTCTCTTTCAGACTGTGTCTGTGTGTCAGTATTTCTATTTCAGACAGTGTGTCTGTGTCTGTATTTCTATTTCCGACTGTTTCCTTGTGTCTTTATTTTTATTTCAGACTGTGACTGTGTGTCAGTATTTCTATTTCAGGCTGTGTCTGTGTGTCAGTATTTTTATTACAGACCATGTCTGTGTGTCAGTATTTCTATTTCAGGCTGTGTTGTGTGTCAGTATTTCTATTTCAGGCTGTGTCTGTGTGTCAGTATTTCTAATTCAGCCTGTGTCTGTGTGTCAGAATTTCTATTTCAGTCTGTGTCTGTGAGTATGTTTTTTTATTTCAGGCTGTGTCTGTGTGTCAGTATTTCTACTTCAGACTGTGTCTGTGTGTCATTATCTCTATTTCAGACTGTGTCTATGTGTCAGTATTTCTATTTCAGGCTGTGTCTGTGTGTCTGTATTTCAATTACAGACTGTGTCTGTGTGTCTATATTTCTATGTCAGACTGTGTGCGTGTAACTGTACTTCTATTTCAGGCTGTGGCTGTGTGTCTATTACTATTTCTGGCTGTGTCTGTGTGTCAGTATTTCTATTTCAGACTGTGTCTGTGTGTCAGTATTTCTGTTTCAGACTGTGTCTGTGTATCTGTATTTCTATTTCAGGCTGTGTCTGTGTGTCAGTCGTTCTATTTCAGATTGTGTCTGTGTGTCAGTATTTTTATTTCAGACTATGCCTGTATGTCAGTATTTCTATTTCAGGCTGTGTCTGTGTGTCAGTATTTCTATTTCAGCCTGTGTCTGTGTGTCAGTATTTCTATTTCAAACTGTGTCTGGGTGTCAGTATTTCTATTTCAGACTGTGTCTGTGTGTCAGTATTTCTATTTCAGCCTGTGTCTGTGTGTCTGTATTTCTATTTCAGTCTGTGTCTGTGTGTCTGTATTTCTCTTTCAGGCTGTGCCTGTGTGTCAGTATTTCTCTTTAAGACTGTGTCTGTGTGTCTGTATTTCAATTTCAGTCTGTGTCTGTGCCTCTCTATTTCTCTTTCAGTCTGTGTCTGTTTGTCAGTGTTTCTATTTCAGACTATGTCTGTGTGTCAGTATTTCTATTTCAGACAGTGTGTCTGTGTCTGTATTTCTCTTTCAGACTGTGTCTGTGTGTCAGTAATTCTATTTCAGACAGTGTGTCTGTGTCTGTATTTCTCTTTCAGACTGTGTCTGTGTGTCAGTATTTCTCTTTCAGACTGTGTCTGTGTGTCAGTAATTCTATTTCAGACAGTGTGTCTGTGTCTGTATTTCTCTTTCAGACTGTGTCTGTGTGTCAGTATTTCTATTTCAGACAGTGTGTCTGTGTCTGTATTTCTCTTTCAGACTGTGTCTGTGTGTCAGTATTTCTATTTCAGACAGTGTGTCTGTGTCTGTATTTCTCTTTCAGACTGTGTCTGTGTGTCAGTATTTCTATTTCAGACTGTGTTCGTGTGTCAGTATTTCTATTTCAGACTGTTTCCTTGTGTCTTTATTTTTATTTCAGACTGTGACTGTGTGTCAGTATTTCTATTTCAGATTGTGTCTGTGTGTCAGTTTTTCCATTTC
Organism: Squalus acanthias; assembly: GCA_030390025.1. NCBI lineage: Eukaryota > Metazoa > Chordata > Chondrichthyes > Squaliformes > Squalidae > Squalus > Squalus acanthias. Next base: position 81,255,499 of record CM059425.1, on the reverse strand, counting down.
AGGCTGTGTTGTGTGTCAGTATTTCTATTTCAGCCTGTGTCTGTGTGTCAGAATTTCTATTTCAGTCTGTGTCTGTGAGTATGTTTTTTTATTTCAGGCTGTGTCTGTGTCTCAGTATTTCTACTTCAGAATGTGTCTGTGTGTCATTATTTCTATTTCAGACTTTGTCTGTGTGTCAGTATTTCTAATTCAGACGGTGTCTGTGTGTCAATAAATCTATTTCCGACCGTGTCTGTGTATCTTCATTTCTATTTCAAGCTGTGCCTGTATGTTCAGTATTTCTACTTCAGACTGTGTCTGTGGGTCTGTATTTATCTTTCAGACTGTGTCTGTGAGTATGTTTTTCTATTTCAGGCTTTGTCTGTATGACAGTATTTCTATTTCAGCCTCTGGCTGTGTGTCTGTATTTCTAATTCAGACTGTGTCTGTGTGTCAGTATTTCTATTTCAGGCTCTGTTTGTGTGTCAGTATTTCTATTTCAGGCTGTGTCTGTGTGTCAGTATTTCTATTTCAGACGGTGTCTGTGTGTCAGTATTTCTATTTCAGTCTGAGTCTGTGTGTCAGTTTCTCTCTTTCAGGCAGTGTCTGTGTGTCAGTAATTCTATTTCAGACTGTGTCTGTGTATCTTCATTTCTATTTCAGGCTGTGCCTGTATGTCATTATTTCTATTTCAGACTGTGTCTGTGTTTCTGTATTTCTCTTTCAGACTGTTTCTCTGTGTCAGTATTTCTATTTAAGACTGTGTCTGTGTGTCTGTCTTTCTATTTCAGACTGTGTCTGTGGGTCTGTATATCTATTTCAGACTGTGTCTGTGTGTCTGTATTTCTAATTCAGGCAGTGTTGTGTCAGTATTTCTAGTTCAGACTGTGTCTGTGTGTCAGTATTTCTATTTCAGACTCTGTCTGTGTGTCAGTATTTCTATTTCGGACTGTGTCTTTGTGTTGGTATTTCTATATCAGACTGTGTCTGTGTCTCTGTATTTCTATTTCAGACTGTGTATGTGTGTCAGTATTTCTATTTCAGGCTCTCTGGAGTTTTATTTGGTCCCAGCTCCTGTTACTATGCAACCTCAGTAAGGTAAGACTTCCATCTGCTGAATTCCCTAAATAGAGTTTTTTCACTTGGGTGCTGGTGAGATTCCCAGCTGCATTGAGGAGCCCACCTGTGGGGAAGAAGGGAAATCACTGATGCAGTCCTCGGGTGCAAGCTGTGGAATAGCCATTAATTAGCAAAATTGGGGCTAAGGGTTTCAAATTTGAAATCCCCTTCTGCACACCACAGTGATGCTGTACACCTGGCACGCACATCATTTCCAACGTGGATATGGTGGATATAACAGGAAGTTCATCAAATGGCAGATTCCAGTCATTTTGAATTAATTTCAACTCGTCCACCAGTATTTTGGTACCAGTATTGCACACCCGTCATCACTTCAGTGGGAAATTCTGTATATGCCGGAAGTTGGCAGGGAGCCAGCCGAGAAATCCCCACAACTTTCCTCCCTCGCCTGCTGGAGTTACATCAGGGAGCTGGCACAACCCCAAAGGAAAATCTGTCCTGTCTGTGTACCCGTAGTTCCATTTTAGACAGTATATATGGGCTGAATTTTGCCGGCACTCAGAAGGCGGGTTCGGAGGTGGGTCAGCTGTCAAAATAGCAAAGATTGACAGCAGGTAGGGAACCCGCTGTCAACCCGCCTCCACGCGAGTCTCCCAGGTGTCGGGTCTGTCGGCGCTGAACAGTCCCGACACCAAGCGGTGGGGAAGGCAATTCACATCATTAAATGGGTTGTTAATATCCAATTAACTGTTAGTCTAAGCCTACATTTTTCAATTTTACGTGCTCCCCCATGGGTTACCCGCTGCTCGGGGAACACGTCAGCTCAGCATGTCATGAGTGGATTCAGCATTGAATTATCTCATGACCTGACAGCTGCCAAAGTTGTATAAAAGTTCCCATGTTACAGCTGTTCACTTTCAAAGCTCAGAAACTGTTGCTTACTGCATTTGGAAGACATATTGGGGGAGAAATTCAGTATCGCCCCATTTGGGGCGCAATTATCGGCCGGGCGCAAAGATTAGCGCCTGGCGCTAATTATCGCCACCGACTGCAAACTTGACTTTTATCGCCCCTGGAGGTGATTGGAGCGCTAAATCAGGCGCTTCACACCTGTTTTAAGGCGCAAAGGCCGAGGAGCGAGGCGCTACCTCAGAGCGGTGGCGAAGCTCATGTAATGTCAGTCAGCAATGGAACACACACACAATGGCACGGGCCAGTTCTTAAAGGGGAGGGTTGATCTTGCTCTCCATCCACATCCTGCTCATTGCAGCCTTGAATCTCGGCCTGGAAAAACCTGCACATCAAATGTGCTGGAAAGAACAATGGAGAGTACCAGGCAAAGAGCTCAGAGTGCAGCTCCCACAGTCTCTGCTAAATCGATACAAGGAATGGCAAATCAAAATGAACCTGCAAAGTGCTGCTCAGTACCCAAAACTCCTTCACACAACGTTGAATCTCTCCAGAAGTCTCTCCCTCTCTCTCTCAGAATGCGTAGTTCAAAAATGGCACCAACAATAAAAGGCAGGAAGCGGTCACCTTTAAATAGCGCTCCCCCTTTCCCTTCATGACTGCAGAACGCTCCCCTCAACCTGTCGTTGCTAGCGTCAGGCGGTAAGGCAGGGGGCGCCACTCAATATCCGCTCCGGGGCGATACCGGGGCGTTGCGCACTCGAGTGACGTCATGATCTGCCGGCGCAGGAGATCGTGGCGGTAGTGTTTAGTGCCGCCGCAAAATGTCTAGTTAATTTCGCGAGCAGCACAAACTTCGCCGCACCTGGGCGCTCGATGCTTTGCACCCCATTAGCGCCCTCTTAAGGCGCTAACGGGAGGCGCAACTAACTGAATTTTTCCCCCATTGAGCTTTCTGCAGCTTGCAAGTGTTTGGAGCAAACTCTCTATCCAGTGCCACCTCATTGGAACAACCTCTCTCACCACTGACAGATCGTTTCTGTCATCTCAACCTCACCTGCCATCTATTCCATCAGCACCAGCAAAATTCCGGCCTATGTGTCTGCAGGTACATTTTAGACAGAACATACGTGTCCAGAGGTCCATTTTAAACTGTGTTACCATTTCCATTTTAGACTACGTGTATCCGTATTTTAATTTTCGACAATGTTATGTATTTGTATTTCCATTTTAGACTGTGGTTTATCTGCAGATATTTGATTCTGTAGGCTCATCTTCTGTTATTATTAAAGGTAACCCTTGTTAACGAAAGTACAAAATGCACCATAAGTGCATTGTGTGCATCTCTCAAAGATATCTGTTTAGTTTTCTCAAGCTCATTGCTAGTCAACTCCACATCTGACCATGAAAGAATATTACCTCCAAATCAGAGATGCCAACTAAATGATGCCTTCAGTGTCCTACTTTCAACCACACTGAGGATTATCTTTATCCGACTGTAGACTCATTCCATAAAACAACCTGCACTGAAATCAAAATTCTGAAACAGAGCCAATGTATTTCATTGCATGCGGTAAATCATTACTGTTCTTGTCTTTGAACCTTGCAATTTGCAACTCACATGCAACAGGATGTGGCAACCTGAGGAAAAGGTTTTTGTCTGAATTAAATCCATCTGTTGTGTGTAAAAATTAAAAGTGCAACTGTAATTTCAGTGATTGCGTTGTGTGGGTCCGACTTCAGTAAATTGGATAACTTTAGTAAACAGATTTCACCAGACAGAGAACGTGGAACTTTTAAGAAGACATTGGCTCCTCGATTTCATCAGCTGAGAGCTAAAACTGCTGTCCTGTTCCTCCATCGATAGCTGCTGTTATCTTCTTCATCTCGTCCTCTTTTCCCTCTTCCACTATCTGTAACTCATCCTCTCTCACTCTATCTACAATTCACCTCATCTTTCCCTCTCTTCCTCTATCTGTAACTCCTCTGGTCTTCAGTTGCCTCTGTTATGCTCCCCAATAGTTTTGTAATGTATATATTTTCTTTTTAAATTGAACAGTCTTGTAATGCAATTGTTTCTTTTCCTTTCTGTTTCTCTGTTCTTCTCAATTTCATTTTCCTGTTTACTATTTAACCTCATGCTTCATTTTTATCGCACGCACTCCTAATATTGATTCTTTTTTTACTCCACTTCCAAGTATATTAACACTTATTTTCTCAAATTTATTGCCTTTATCTCAGTGTTTATGATCAATTTGTTCCAGTCTTTATTGTCTGTTCAATTCTCAAGGTACTGTTCCATGGGCACCGGCAGATGCCCCTCGCCAATCCGATACCTTCCTCAAACGCTCAAGTGATGTCAGCAGACTATTCGGGCACAGGGAGCATCACATCTGAGCCTAATCCTGCTTGCGCTCAATATGCATGCACTTTCCAGCAACCGGCACTCAACAGTGACTAGGAGCAGGACCCTGGCCAATTTTCTTCTCCTCACTAGTCCTAGGATCACTCCACTCCTCTAAAAAAACACCCTTGACCCCTCTGTCCAAACTGCCACCCCATCTCCACAGTCGTTGCTGTCACCTCTCAAATCCGTGCCCGTCCTTCCCGCAAATCCATGTTTAAATCTCTCCAAACAGGTTCCCGTCCCAGCACTGAAACGGCCCTCATCAAAGTCATAAATTACATCTTCTGTGACTGTCACCATGGTGCAATTTTCCTCCTCGACCTCTCTGCAGTCTTTGGCACAAGTCGGCCACACCATCTTCCTCTGCCTCTCCACCATTATCCAGCTCAATGCGACTGCCCTGACTTGGTTCCACTCTTACTGATTCAATTGCACCCAGAGTATCTTCAGCAATGGCTTCCCTTCCTGCCCCTGCATAGTTACCTGCGGAGTCCCTCAACAATCCATCTTTGGATCCCTCCTCTTGCTTATCTACATGTTACCCCTTGGTGATCTCATCCACAGACATGGGTTCAGCTTCCACATGTACGCTGGTGACACCCAGCTCCACCTCTCCACCACCTCGCTCAAACAAAATTGTGAAATATGTCAAATTCTAAGAGGAATACCATACCCCTAGATAGCTTATCCTCAGTGAAGGAAAGTGAAAGAGCTGCTTTCTGAGATGCTCTGTAGATCTTACAAGCAAGTGAAAGGCTGTTCACAGATCACCCAAAGTGAACAAAACTTCAACAGTTTTACAATATTTCAATTCAGTAATGGACAGACACACTGCCCCCCTTAATTCAGTCATGGACAGACACACTGCCCCCCTTAATTCAGTCATGGACAGACACACTGCCCCCCTTAATTCAGTAATGGACAGACACACTGCCCCCCTTAATTCAGTCATGGACGGGGTACGGTAGCATAGTGGTTATGTTACTGGACTAGTAATCCAGAGGCCTGAACTAATGATTTGGAGAAATAACAACAGAAAACGCTGGAAAAACTCAGCAGGCCAGGCAACATCCGTGGAGAGAGAAAGAGAGTTAACGTTTCAGGTCGAAACCCTTCGTCGGAACTGGGTTCCGACGAAGGGTTTCGACCTGAAACGTTAACTCTCTTTCTCTCTCCACGGATGTTGCCTGGCCTGCTGAGTTTTTCCAGCGTTTTCTGTTGTTATTTCGGATTTCCAGCATCCGCAGTATTTTGCTATCGTATTAATGATTTGGAGATATGAGTTCAAATCCCACCATGGCAGCTGGGGAATTTAAATTCAGTTAAATTAATAAATCTGGAATAAATAGCTAGCATCGGTAATGGAACTATCGGATGGTCGTAAAAAACCATCTGGTTCACTAATGTCGGTTAGTGGAAGGAAATCTGCCGTCCTTACCTGGTCTGACTCCAGACCCACAGCAATGTGGTTGACTCTTAACTGCCTTCTGAAATGGCTTAACAAACCACTAAGAAAAACAATGAGAAGAATAAAACCGGACGAACCACCCAGAATCGACCTCAGCGCTGGTTTCAGACATGACAATGGCACACCCAGCCCAGTCGACCCTGCAAAGTCCTCCTCACTAACATCTGGGGACTTGTACCAAAATAGGGAGAGCTGTCTCACAGACTAGTCAAGCAACAGCCTGCCAGTCATACTCACAGAATCATACCTTTCAGCCAATGCCCCAGACTCCTCCATCACTATCCTTGGGTATGTCCTGTCCCACCGGCAGGACAGACCACCAGGGATAGCTACACAGTCGGGAGGGAGTGGCCCTGGGAGTCCTCAACATTGACTCTGGAGCCCATGACTTCATGGGCAAGGAAACCTCCTGCTGATTACCACCCTCCCTCAGCTGCTGAATCTTCCATGTTGAATATCACTTGGAAAAGTGTGTTCCTGAGACGTTACAAGTATGCAGTAAGAGATAGGAGTCACCATATACAAGCGTCTATGCTAAGTGCCTCCCTCCAGACTGAAAAATGGTCAACTCAGCACCGGCAGAATTTTCAAAGAGTGACGTCAGAAGTCAAAAGTGATGTCGGCACAAGGGGAGGGAGCTGATTGGTGAGTATCTGGTAAGTGTTTTTTCTTGGCTTTCTTAAAGTTTTTAAGTTTATTCCAGCTAGGTTAGTTAATTAGAGGTATGGCAGGGCAGCTCACACCTGTGGAATGCACATCCTGTGCCATGTGGGAAGTCCTGGACACCTCCCGTGGTCTGGACGACCACATGTGCGGGAAGTGTCGCTAGCTACAGCAGCTCAAGCACCGGGTTACGGAGCTTGAGCGGCGGCTGCAGTCACTGCTCTGCATCCACGAGGCTGATAGCTACGTGGATAGCACGTTTTGGGAAGTGGTCGCCCCGCAGCTTAAGAATGGGCAGGCAGAGAGGGAATGGGTGACCGCCAGACAGAAGAGGAGGACCAGGCAGGTAGTGCAGGAGTCTCCTGAGCCCATCTCGCTCACCAACCAGTATTCGGTGCTGAGTACTGATGAGGACAATGGTTCCTCTGGGGAGTGCAGCTAGAGCCAAGTCCACAGCACCATGGAAGGCTCAGCTGCACAGGCGGGGGGGAAGAGGAAAGGAAAGCAATAGTGATAGGGAATTCAATAGTTAGGGGAGCAGACAGGCGTTTCTGCGGCAGCAGACATGACTCCAGGATGGTATGTTGCCTCCCTGGTTCCAGGGTCAAGGATGTCACTGAACGGCTGCAGGGCATTCTGAGGGGGGAGGTTGAACAGTCAGAGGTCGTCGTCCATATCGGTACCAACGACATAGGTAGGAAGAGACAGAGTTTAGGGAGCTAGGAAAGAGGTTAAAAAGCAGGACCTCAAAGGTAGTAATCTCCGGATTACTACCAGTGCCATGCGCTAGTGAGTTCAGAAATAGGAAGATAGAGCAAATGAATGCGTGGCTGGAGAGATGGTGTAGGAGGGAGAGCTTTAGATTCCTGAGGAATTGGAACCATTTCTGGGGGAGGTGGGACCTCTACAAGCCAGACGGGTTGCACCTCAACGGGAACGGGACCAATATCCTCGCAGGAGGGTTTGCTAGTGCTGTTGGGGAGGGTTTAAACTAGCTTGGCAGGGGGATGGGAACCTAAGTATAGAGTCAGTAGGGAGGGAGGAAAACCTGGAATTGGAAAACAAAAATGTAGAAAGTAAATTGGAAGGACAGAGGAATCAAGGGCTAGATAGTCGTCAACAAGGAGGTTTGCCTGTACTAAATGGTATATACTTCAATGCAAGGAGTATAGCAAACAAGGCAGATGAGCTTATGGCACAGGTAGATACTTGGGACTATGATATTATAGCTATTACAGAGACGTGGCTGAAAGAGGGGCAGGTATGGCAGCTCAACATTCCTGGTTACAGGATTTTCAGACGGGATAGAGAGGGAGGTAAAAAGGGAGGGGGGGGTCGCGGTATTGATTAAAGAAACTATTACAGCTGTGAGGAGGGATGATATGTTGGCGGGATCATCAAACGAGGCCATATGGGTCAAATTGAAAAACAAAAAAGGGGCGATCACACTGCTGGGAGTGTACTACAGACCCCCAAACAGTGAGAGGGAGATAGAAGAACAAATATGTAGACAAATTTCTGAGAAGTGCAAAAACTATAGGGCAGTAATAGTAGGGGATTTCAACTACCCCAATATTAACTGGGATAAAATTAGTGTGAAGGGTATAGAAGGTGCGGAATTCCTAAAATGCATCCAGGAGAACTTTTTTAGCCAGTATGTCGCAAGCCCAACAAGGGAGGGGGCGGTTCTGGACTTAGTTTTAGGGAATGAAGCTGGGCAGGTAGAAGGCGTATCAGTGGGGGAGCATTTTGGTGCTAGTGACCATAATTCTGTTAGATTTAAGATAGTTCTGGAAAAGGACAAGGATAGACCAGGAATAAAAATTCTAAATTGGGGAAAAGCAAATTTTGCTAAGCTCAGAGGGGATTTAGCCATTGTGGACTGGAAACAGCTACTTGAAGGTAAATCAGTGTCAGAGCAGTGGGAGGCATTCAAGGAGGAGATCCGGAGGGTTCAAAGCAAATATGTGCCCTTAAAGAAAAAAGGTGGGACTAACAAATCTAGAGCCCCCTGGATGTCTAGGGACATACAGGGTAGGATAAAGAAAAAAAGGGAGGCGTATGACAGATACCGAGGGCTAAATACTCCAGAATCTTTAGAGGAGTACAGAAAGTGCAGGGTGCAATTAAAAATGATATTAGGAAAGCAAAGAGAGAGCATGAAAAATTCTTGGCAAGTAAAATCAAGGAAAACCCAAAGATGTTTTATAAATATATTAAGAGTAAGAGGATAACTAAAGAAAGGGTAGGGCCTATTAGCGATCATGAGGGTAATCTGTGTGTGGAGGCGGGAGACGTTGGTAGGGTTCTTAATGAATACTTTGCATCTGTTTTCACAAAGGAGAGGGGCGAAGCAGACATTGCTATCGGGGGGGAGGAGTGTGAAATATTAGATGAAATAAACATAGTGAGAGAGGAAGTATTAAGGGGTTTAGCAGCTTTAAAAGTGGATAAATCCCCAAGCCCGGATGAAATGTATCCCAAGGCTGTTAAGCGAAGCAAAAGAGGAAATAGCAGAGTCCCTGACCATCATTTTTCAATCCTCTCTGGTTTCAGGAGTGGTGCTGGAGGACTGGAGGACTGCTAATGTGGTACCCTTGTTTAAAAAGGGAGAAAAGAATAGACCGAGTAATTACAGGCCAGTCAGCCTAACCTCGGTGGTGGGAAAATTATTGGAAAGAATTCTGAAGGACAGGATAAATCTTCATTTAGAAAGACATGGATTAATCAAGGATAGTCAGCACGGATTTGTTAAGGGAAGGTCGTGTCTGACAAACTTGATTGAATTTTTTGAGGAGGTAACAAGGAGGGTAGATGAGGATAGTGCATTTGATGTAGTGTATATGGACTTTAGCAAGGCTTTTGATAAGGTTCCACATGGCAGACTGGTCACGAAGTTAAAAGCCCATGGGATCCAAGGCAAAGTGTCAAGTTGGATTCAAAACTGGCTCGGAGACAGGAAGCAGAGGGTAATGGTTGATGGGTGTTTTTGTGACTGGAAGGCTGTTTCCAGTGGGGTTCCGCAGGGCTCAGTACTAGGTCACTTGCTTTTTGTGGTATATATCAATGATCTTGACTTGAATATAAGGGGTATGATTAAGAAGTTTGCAGATGATACTAAAATCGGCTGTGTGGTTGATACTGAAGAAGGAAGCTGTAGACTGCAGGAAGATATCAATAAATTGGTCAGGTGGGCAGAACAGTGGCAAATGGAATTCAATACAGAGAAGTGTGAGGTCATGCATTTGGAGAGGGCTAACAAGGAAAGGGAATACACATTAAATGGTAGGACACTGAGTAGTGTAGAGGAACAAAGGGACCTTGGAGTGCATGTCCACAGATCCCTGAAGGTAGCAGGCCAGGTAGATAAGGTGGTTAAGAAGGCATACGGAATGCTTGCCTTTATTAGCCGAGGCATAGAATACAAGAGCAGGGGGGTTATGCTTCAATTGTATAAAACACTAGTTAGGCCTCAGCTAGAGTACTTCGTGCAGTTCTGGTCACCACATTACAGGAAAGATGTGATTGCACTAGAGAGGGTACAGAGGAGATTTACAAGGATGTTGCCGGGAGTAGAGAATCTTAGCTATGAGGAAAGACCGGATAGGCTGGGTCTGTTTTCCTTGGAACAGAGGAGGCTGAGGGGAGACCTTATTGAGGTGTATAAAATTATGAGGGGCACAGATAAAGTGGATAGAAAGGACCTATTTCCCTTAGCAGAGATGACAAAAACCAGGGGGCACAGATTTAAAGTAATTGGGGGAAGGTTTAGAGGGGATTTGAGGGGAATTTTCTTCACCCAGAGGGTTGTGGGGGTCTGGAACTCACTGCCTGAAAGGGTGGTAGAGGCAGGAACCCTAACCGCATTTAAAAAGTACTTGGATGTGCACTTGGGATGCTGTAACCTGCAGGGCTACAGACCAAGAGCTGGGAAGTGGGATTAGGCTGGATAGCTCTTTGTTGGCCGGCGCGGACACGATGGGCCGAAATAGCCTCCTTCCATGCTGTAACTTTCTATGATTCTATGATTCTATGAAAATCTGCATCCTTCTACCTTATGTTCGAGAGACTAGAAAGTCATCTGCTCTTTATTATAAAACCTTCCTACTTTGCAGCTGTCTTTGCTAAAGGCCTTTTCTGAAATCCTATAAAACTCGTGAATAATAAATCTACAGGAATATCGGTCATTTATTCTCATGAGTACACATCATCCTGCATCAAAGATACAAACTCAAAAGCCTGGAAGAGTGAAACCATATACATTAGAAATAAAGAAAGAGATATCAGGGAGTAATTCCCAGGTTCCAATCTAATCTCAGGATTCAGATGACAGCTGGAAGCTACTCAGTCTCTGCTCTCATAGTTTATATCATTTGAACCCCTCGACTCTGCTTTACAATGGCCTCCAATCACAGCACCCCTCTTATTCAGCGCTCCCTCTTGTGACGTGTTTCTACAGTGTCGCGCCTTCCACAGGAAGGAGTTCCACAACGTGTTGAGGCTGCTGGTGATCATGTCGTGGGGCAGCATCACAGTACTGTTGAAGACTGAAACAACCGCACGCGTGCACTTATTCAAATCGTGTGATTGCCCCTTTAAAGCAACTGCCCAAACTGCACCAGGATTTTTACCTTGCAGGGCTAAATCTCCCCCATGTTGGAGTGCGTCGACAAGCTGGTGATGTGAAAGCACACTGGTATCTTCTGCAGGCAGATTGAGGGAAAGATTTACACTTTGCCTTTGGCCGCATTGCAGCAGGTGGTGTCTCAATGCCACTAGCAGCACCTCATTCACATGAGGGCACTATCTCTGAAGCACAGCCTCCCTCGCAAGGCAGTGCTGTAATATGAATACCATATTAATCACTCCCACCTATTCGATATTCTAATAATACCTCACATTCCCAGCTACAGTCCTTGCCAACCTGCAAGTAAAACTACATTAGTTGCCAGAAACCTAACCAATAGACACCCTTCCCTCAGACAGCTACTGTGTGGACACAATCCTGAGGCAACCTGAGGAGTGGAGAAAACAAGCTAGTCTTTAAAATTCTTCTGTGCTTCTTTTGAAAGCAGGTAGGGGGGTTAAAACACGCTAGCACCAAGCAAACCGCAAAGAAAATATATACACGACTTCTGTTCGAATGAAGGGTCATGGATCTGAAATGTTAATCTAAGCTTCTTCCTTTCTCCACAGATGCTGCCTGACCTGCTGAGTGGTTGCCAGCATTTTCTGTTTTAATTTCAGTTATTTGTACTATTTACTGTAGTTTCGCACTTAGACACAGGGTATCATTTTTGTATAGGGTAGACTGAGATTGCAAAATGTCACAGTTTTTTTAAAAATTCGGACTCTTTCCCATCACAACTCGCTACAAGTAAAAATTGCTTCTTCTTAAATGTAGGAATTCTGCTTCTCTTCAATCTTGCTTTTAGCTGATAAACGAGTAGTTGAGCCACTGTTGAAATTCCTGTCTTTGTTCATTTTAGTCAATAGGTGAAATACCACTTTTTGCTCATGTTTACTTTTCCCCTAAAACTAGGACAAAACTCTACAAAGTAAATGAATGAAAGACCTATATACAACTTCTAGGAACTTTCCTCTTTTATTCCTAAGCTCCCAATACAACGTCCCACACAATCTTCCACCTCCCTGCATTATGATTGTGTTGTTATGAAGACTTATTGCAGCATCTCCTACTCTCACTCATTCTTTCCATGGACCTCCCCTTTCTCCGACAACCTGAAGTTTTGTTAAACCCCAAGTTTGGCATCCACCTAACTTTCTATCCTACTCTTTTCAGTCTCCCTGGTGTTCTACCCAAAGGGCCTTAGACTTCCATCTAAGTCTCTCATTAAATGCAAAAACCCTCTACATTGACAACAAATGTATCTGTGTGAAGTTGCTGTGAAGAGTTGTTTGTTGTGTGCTGCTCAAAGCATCAAGCTTTTGCCACAGAGGCACCAATTGGGATGGGATTTTCATAGAATCATAGAATGGTTACAGCACAGAAGGAGGCCATTTGGCCCGTCGAGCCCGTACCGGCTCTCTGCAAGAGCACTTCAGCTAGTCCCACCCCCCCGCCCTTTCCCCGTAGCCCTGTAATTTTTTTCCTTCAAGTACTTATCCAATTCCCTTTTAAAAGCCACGATTGAATCTGCCTCCACCACCCTTTCAGGCAGTGCATTCCAGATCCTAACCACGTAAAAAAGTTTTTCCTCATGTCGTCTTTGGTTCTTCTGCCAATCCCCTTAAATCTGTGTCCTCTGGTTCTCGACCCTTTGAATAGCAGAGTTCCTTAAAAAATACTCTGTTTTGTTATGTGTATACTTCAGAACCACTCACTATAGAACAAGGCAGTTGCCACCTAATTGTGTCCCCCAGCAGCTAAATTGAAACTAGTGGCACTGCAGTTCTCACAGAAAGTAATGATAGTGGAGACCCACAGGCGACAGTGAGCCAGTTAGCAGTCAGGCCAAAGGCATGTCCTGAGCTATGCAAAGCAGCAGGAGGCTCAGTCTGTGTGACGAAAGCAGCATTAATGCAGCTGGTGGGGTCACTGAAATACATCTCCATAGGGCTATTTTCAAAGCACCAAATATTGTTCTCAACCAGGTGAGGAATGATAGTGCTTCGAAATGGAACACATGCAGCTTCTTTGAACTTTTCTGTTTTGTTCTTTCTAAGCTCCACATGCACAGTGAATTGCGTACTATTTTCACACCCTCCATCCTTAGTGTTGAAATTAAGACTCAACGCACCATCTCTTACTCTTAACATTCTTTCCTAGGATCTTAATTCTGTGGAGGTCTTGACCTCGCTCAATCTTCCCTTTCTTCTACAAGTTAGATTTTTTTTTAAACCAAGCTTGGCATCGCCTAAAGCCTTCTTGATTGCTCTTGTCCAGACTCCGACTTTTTTGTGCCCTGCACTACAGGTTTTCACCCAGGTTTGTCAACAAAGAAATTAATGCTGCCTCATACCTTGGCAACACCGTAGTGATACAAAAAGTGTGCTAACTTAATGCACTAGGCCTCTTAGCCCACCATCGTTACAGATTTCTCTGAGGTTGTCGGTCCAGGTGTACTATTCTCCAAAGTTAGCCTTTGCACTATTCCCTTGTTTTATCATTAACATCAATTTGCATAGGTGAGTTAAATGCATACCCCCAAGTAGCACCGTTTCATGAGTTCAGGGAGCCAGGACTGGTTGATGTTCTGAGATAAAGTAGAAGTATGGATGCTAATGAAGTTAATTTGCATACATAAACTGGGTTCAATTAGTGTGACTCATTAATAAGTTATCCTAATAGCACAATAATTATACACTGAGTCATAAAGCCAGCACTTGGGTTTTTAAATTATTTGGACATTCATTAACAGATGAGCTCAATTGTGTAAAGATTATCACTTGAGTCTTTTCAAGTCAATAACGATCTGAAAGGCTTTAACTGACGATACCCCTGTATTTTCAGTCTCGATTGTGTCCACCCAATGGAGAAATATGAAATGAACCTACAAAAGGAGATGCTGAGGAGAGTCCTTCCCGTTCACTTACATGAACCTCAACAGCACTTGCTGTATCCTTGAGGTACCATGAACAGATTATTTAAAAAGGAAATGACATACAATCACAATCTGCTTTTCGTTGCCATCCCATGGAAAATTTCCAGAAAAATTCCCCGGGGAGCTTCCAGTTTATAAATTAATTTATCAACTAGCAAATGGAATTCAGAAGCTGGTGCACTGGCATTCCCTCTCATTTCCAGGGGAGAAGTGGGTGGTGATAGATAAGCATGATTAAGAAACAAATACTTCACAGCTTCAGATAACAATTAGAGTCCAAACGCCTGCAGCTGCTGTTCTACTTTCCTGAATTGATTTTTTGCAGCTCCTGTGTTAAGATCTTCCCATCAGGGTCAGTGTTTCATTAACTATCGAATTTCATTATCTATTGAGTGGATAAGGGTAATGCATTGGATGTAATATACACAGACTTTCAAAAGGCCTTCGATAAGGTACCACATAGTAGACTCATGACTAAGGCCAGAGCATATGGAGTTGAGGGAAAAGGAGCGGAATGGATAGCAAACTGGCTACAAAAACAGAGAGCAGAGTTTAAAGGTAGTTGCTCAGACTGGTGGAAGAAAGGAAGTACTGTGCCACAGGGCTCGATGCTGGGACCACTGTTGTTCAGCATTTACATAAATGATTGGACTCGGGAATCATAGAAACATCGGAACAGGAGTACACCATTTAGCCCCTTGAGCCTGTGCCGCCATTCAATGAGATCATGGCTGATCTGTGACCTAACTCCATATACCTGCTTTTGCCCCATATCCCTTAATACTTTTGGAGATTTAATATTAACAACTGACCTTTCACCAACTGTCGTTTGCGGAAGAGAGTTCCAAGCTTCTACCACCCTTTGTGTGGAAAAGTGTTTCCTAACTTCACTCCTGAAAAATCTGGCATTAATTTCTAGGCTATGTCCCTTGGTCCTCGACTCCAAAACCAGCATAAATAGTTTCTCTCTATCTGCCCTATCAGTTCCACTTCATATCTTGAAAACTTCAATCAAATCACCCCTTAACCTTCTAAATTACAGGGAATACAACCCTAAATTATGTAATCATTCCTTGTAATTTAACCCTTGGAGTCCAGGTACATTCTGGTAAACCTACGCTGTGCTCCCTCCAAGGCCAATATATCCTTCCTAAGGTGTGATGCCCAGAACTGAACACAGTACTCCAGGTGTGGTCTAACCAGGGCTTTGTACAGCTGCAGCATAACTTCTACCCCCTTGTATTCTAGTCCTCTCGATATAAAGGCCAGCATTCCATTAGCCTTTTTGATTATTTTCTGAAGCTGTTCTTGACATTTTAATGATCTATGTACCTGGACTCCCAAGTCTCTTTGGATCTCCACTGTGTCTAGTTTTTCACCATTTAGAAAGTACGCTGATCTTCCTTTTTAGGTCCAAAGAGGATGACCTCACACTTGCCTACACGGAAATCCATTTGCCACAGTTTTGCTCATTAACTTTAATCTATTAATATCTCTTTGTAATTTTATGCTTTCATCTACACTGCTTACAATGTCGCCTATCTTTGTGTTATCGGCAAACTTGGATATGTGGTTTTCTATCCCATCATCTAAGCCATTAATAAATATGGTGAATAGTTGAGGCCCCAACACAGTTCCCTGTGGGACACCACTAGTCACATCCTGCCAATTAGAGTACCTGCCCATTATCCCTACTCTCTGTCTCCTGCCGCTCAGCCAATTTCCGAACCAGGTCAATCATTGGCCTTCAATTCCATGAGCTTCAACTTTAGCTAACAGTCTCTTATGTGGGACTTTATTCTGGAAGTCCATATAAATAACATCCATAGACATTCCCCTGTCCACTACTTTAATCACCTCTTCAAAAAAATCAATCAGGTTCGTCAGGCATGACCTGCCTTTCACAAATCCATACTGGCTCTCTCTGATCAGCTGAAAATGTTCAAGGTGTTCTGTCACCTTTTCCTTAATTATAGACTCGAGTAATTTCCCGACAACAGATGTTAGGCTAACTGGTCTATAATTCCCTGGTTTCCCTCTCTCCATTTTTAAATAGCGGAGTGACATGCGCAATTTTTCAATCTAAAGGAACGGTTCCTGAATCTCGAGCACTTTGGAAGATTATAGTTAGGGCATCTGCAATGTTCTCATTTACTTCCTTTAAAATCCTGGGATGGAAGCCATCGGGTGCTGGGGATCTGTTACTCTTTAGTGTCATTATTTTCTTCATTACTGTTATTTTGCTTACTTTAATTTTGGTGAGTTCCCGCCCCTGATTCAATATTAGTTTCCTTGGGATGTCCCGCATGCTATCCTCTTCCTCTACTGCAAATACTGATGAAAAGTAATTATTCAAAATATCCACCATTTCCTTATTTTCATTTGCAATATCACCGTTATCAGTTTTCAAGGAGCCCACATTGCGCCTGACCACCCTCTGTTTCCTAATAAAATTGAAAAAAATATTGTGTTGATTTTGATATCCCTTGCAAGTTTCTTTTCATACACCCTTTTTGTAGCTCTTACTATCTGTTTTGTCACCTTTTGTTGTTCTTTGTATCTCTCCCAGTCGCTATGATCTGTGCGATTTTTTGCACTTTTGTATGCTTTTTCATTTAGTTTTATGTTGTCCCTTGCTTCTTTTTTCGTCCATGGCTGTTTTTTTTGGCAAGTAGAACTCTTGCCTCTTAGGGGTAGCAACTGGTTCTGTGTCAGCTTAAATTCTTTTTTGAACACCTCCCACTGACCTACTGTCGATTTGCCGATTAACATCGAAAGTACAATATCAAAATTTGCCGATGACACCAAATTGGGGGCATAGTAAATACTGAGGAAGATTGCCACAAAATATAAGAAGACATTAACAACTTGTAAAATGGTCATATAAATGGCAAATAATTTTCAACATAGACAAGTGTGAGGTGGTGCACTTTGGTATGAAGAATAAGGAGGCCACCTTGGAAAATAAGAGTCTAAATGGGGTAGAGGCGCAAAGGATCCAGGGGTACAGATTCACAAATCATTAAAAGTAGCAGCACAGGTTAACAAAGCCACAAAAGCAAAAAAATTACTGGAGTTCATTTCTAAAGGAATAGAATTCTAAAGCAGAGAAGTTATGTTAGAAACATATGTAGAACCTAGGAGTACTGTGCACAGTTCTGGTCTCCATATTATAAAAAGGATATAGAAGCACTCGAGTAAGTGCAAAAAAGATTTACAAGAATGATATCTGAACTGAGAGGGTACAATTATCAGGAAAGACTGAACAGGCTGGGTTTTTTTTCTAATGAAAAGAGAAGACTGAGAGGTGACCTGATAGAGGTCTTTAAAATTATGAAGGGGTTTGTTAGGTAGACGTAGCGATGTTACCACTTGTAGGGGAGTCCAAAACTAGGAACAGCCCCTCGTATTTCGATTTGGCACTTTACAACCTATTGGACTCAACATTGAGTTCAACAACTTCAGATCGTAACCATCACTCCCGTTTTCTCAGACGACAGGTGCTGGTAATAGTTTTGCTGTTGCCATTTACACCTCCTCTGGACTCATCTAACTGTTTCTTTATTGTCACATTACTTTTTGCCTTGCATCATCATCCCTTTTGTCATTTAATCACTCCCTCCCTCCACCCTATCACAGACCTTCCCTTTTGCATTTTCCTCCCCACATCCTCCCCTTTTTTTCCCTGGCTCTGTACTTTCTTATAAACTGTTAAATCTCTCATTTCTTCCAGTTCTGATGAAGTCATCGACCTGAAACGTTAACTCTGTTTCTCTCTCCACAGAAGCTGCCTGACCTGCTGAGTGTTTCCAGCATTTTCTGTTGTTATTTCAGATTTCCAGCATCCACAGTATTTTGCTTTTGGCTATAAATATAAGGTAGTCAATAATAAATCCAGTAAGGAATTCAGGAGAAACTTCTTCACTTAAGAGTGTGGTTAGAATGTGGAACTCGCTACCACATGGAGTAGTTAAGGTGAATAGCTTAGATGCATTTAAGGGGAAGCTAGATAAGTGCATGAGGAAGAAAGGAATAGAAGGATCTACTGATAGGTTGAAATGAAGTAAGGTGGGAGGAGGGTCATGTGGAGAATAAGCACTGACATAGACCAGTTGGGCCGAATGGCCTGTTTCTGAGCTGTAAATTCGATGTAATTCGATGTAACTCACCTAATATTGAGGGAGATGAGTGCAGCATCACCGGGAACTTTTCAAGAAAGTTGTGCCATTCTGATCACTTTCCACTGCTGTGCATCACAGGCTGGTGTTTTCATTGCTCACCAGGCATCCACAGACAGCAGCCTAGTCTGACTAATACAAGTTGTTAAGTATAGCAAGAGTGCTACCACTGAGCCAATGCTGACACGTGAATGAACAAATCATCAGGTTTAAATGGTCCCAATGGCATTGAGGAACCCAGGCAAGATAAGGTGATGACACATCCAATGTCTTTCAAATAAAATTTCAATAGAAACATACTTTTAAATGCATCATGTACGATAAGTTCTCTATGTACCAGACATTGTAATGTTCTGGTGAACAGTGACCCAACATTATGCATACAGATATTCCCTAAAATGGTAGCTGCCGCTGTTTGGATTGGTGCTGGAAAGATATGCCTCATATTTTGGTTTTAGAACTTCAGCACCTTACTTCCTTATTCTCACAAAGTGGCAGAAGATTGCGGCACACAAATATTCTGAAGTGCAGAATATATTAGCAAATTTTTGCACATATTGAATCTTGCATATTCTGTCAGCTGGGCTACATACTAAATCAGAGAGACTGCAATGATCCTGTTTACGATGCGCTGACAGGGCTTTTAATGCAGGTGTTTTCTCTGCAATGCAGCAGCTTTTGAAAGATGTCTGGAATGCTCAACTTTGGGACTGTCTTCAAGTCTGTGAGAGAGCTGGTTTTCTAATGTTTAAAAGTTTGAGTCCCTGAAGGTATCTTTGAGAGTGGAGTCAGGTGGCTTTATACACAGATGGTCTTCAGAGTAAGTGAGCAGTATCCAGTGGAACCTCTGGTTACTCTCAATGGAACACAACTTAGTTTTTTCTGGCCTTTGTCGAACCCCGTTGTAGACACAACTAGAATATAAAACTGTCACGAAGACACAGGGGAAATAGCCGAGCCCTGGAAGCGTTTCACAGAAGGGCTACCAAGCAGATCCCTAGTGTCAGAGGACTGAGCTTTGAAGAAAGGTGAGAAAAACAAAGATTCTTCAGGCTTTAAAGCAAACAAATGAGTGACTGTATAGAGGTAATAAAGATAGAAAGGGAAGAAAGAAAGACTTGTATTTATGTAGCGCCTTTCACAACCTCAGGACGTCCCAATGCACTTTACAGCCAATGAAGTACTTTTGAAGTGTAGTCACTGTTGTGATGTTGGAAATGTGGTAGCCAATTTGCACACAGAAAAGTCCCACAAACAGCAAGAGATATTGACCAGATAGTCTGTTTTTGTGATGCTGGTTGAGGGACAAATGTTGGCCAGGACACCGGGGAGAACTCCCCAGCTCTTCTTCGAATAGTGCCAGGGGATCTTTAATGTCCACCTGAGAGAGCAGACGGGGCCTCAGTTTAACATCTCATCCAGAGGACGGCACCTCCGACAGTGCAGCACTCCCTCAGCACTGCGCTGAAGTGTCAGCCTAGATTTTACATGCTTAAGTCTCTGGAGTGGGATTTGAACCCACAATCTTCTGATTCAGAAGCGAGAGTGCTAACACTGAGCTTCGGCTGACACCTGAATTTAAAAGGTTAATGCTGAGCACTATTTCAAATTAAACCAAATTCTAGACTGATGTCAGGGAGCACATCTTCACACAAAGAGAATGATCTTCCAGGTAGGGTAGGGAGCCAACAGCTCTGGAGTCACTCAAGATGATGAGGGTGAGACTGTGGGTTTCTATGGATGGATGAATTAGCTAGGCCAAAGGGCATCCTTCATCTGTACTCATCTTTGTGATGAGATTAGAAAATTCCTGTCAATTCCTGTAAGTTTGAAATGATAACAGGTGATTGTGTCTGATTTTTACAGCTAAGATTTTCGGT
Organism: Squalus acanthias; assembly: GCA_030390025.1. Lineage (NCBI taxonomy): Eukaryota > Metazoa > Chordata > Chondrichthyes > Squaliformes > Squalidae > Squalus > Squalus acanthias. The sequence goes on along the minus strand of CM059425.1, from coordinate 81,235,370 downwards.
GCAGTGTTTTCTTTAGTCCATTCCTCTCCTGAAGACTCCTCTGGGCTATAGTTTCATAGAGCTGGATTTTGCCAGCCCTGGGGAGGCGGGTTTGGAGGTGGGACTGCCGGGAAAATGGCAGAATCTGGGGGCGGGTACCCCGCCAGGGTCACCGAGGCGAGCAGTGGGTCTGCGGGGGTTGGAGGGGTGCAAAAGTGCGCTGTGGAGGTGAGTGATGGGTGCAAGTGTGGAGAGGTAAGTATGTGAGGTGAGTGGAAAGTGATAGAAAATGTTTACTTACCTTTGTTTCTTCCTGTAGGCTTCAACCGTTGGGGATGCGGAGACTCTCACATCTCACCAGCAGCGATGACAGATGGCTGCTGCATTCTCCGATGCAACAGCCATCTGATTTCTGCTCACAAAAGAGGTTTGATGAGTCTTGAATACAAGAACTCATCAAACAAAGAATGTCAGTGTTTGACAGCTTCACAGAGCTGTCAAACGATGACAATTCATCTGTCAAAACTTTTTGACAGATGAAACATCATACGCTGACATTCTCTGTAACCAGCTTCCCCTTAATTGGCCTGCTAAGCCCGCTGGGCGGGTTTAACAAGGTCAATCAAGAGAAAATAGCGTGGGTTGGCCAGAAGTCGATGGAGGCGGGACTGAAACCCGACAAGCAGCAGTCCCGCCTCCAAAAAGCCCCCATTGACAAAATCACCCCCTTAGACTCCAGTCCTCACCCAAGCAACCATCCTTCATTGTGCACCTAGACAATGACCATCAGGCCGATAATGGGGGAAGCACTAAATTTAAGCTGATCATGTCCTCAAGTGATGTCCATTTATGTACACTTTCCAGCAGGAATCACTGGAAAATAGACAATAGTCTGTTCCCCTCCCAAACCCAGAGATACTCAGCCTACCCTGTCTAAGATTAGAAACTCAGATGATGGGTTGAACCAGGGACGTATAGCCCTTTTCCACACTGGGCATTCAATTTAAAAACTGTTATTGGAGGAACGCAATCCATTTGTTAACTACGTATCTCTGAACAACCAGCACAATGCGGCATGTGGGAGACCAAAAATATTACAGCAGCTACTCTGCTTTAGGACAGCTGCACTATATAGGAACGTAGGGACAGGAGTAGGCCATTCAGTCCCTCGAGCCTGTTCTGCTATTCAATGAGATGATGGCTGATCTGTGATCTAACTTCATATACCCGCCTTCGGCCCATATCCCTTAATGCCTCTGGTTAACAGATATCTATCAATCTCAAATTTAAAATGAACAATTGACCTAGCAATAACTGCCGTCTGCTGAAGAGAGTTCCAAATTTCTACCACCCTTTGTTCATGGAAAAGTTTCCTAACTTCACTTCTGAAAGGCCTGGCTCTAGCTTTTAGACTATGTCCCCTAGTCCTAGACTCCCCAACCAGCGGAAATAGTTTCTCTCTATCTACCCTATCAGTTCCCCTTAATATCTTGTAATCTTCAATCAATTCACCCCTTAACCTTCTAAATTCCATGGAATACAACCCTAGTTTGTGTAATCTCACCTCATAATTTCACCCTTGGAGGCCAAGTATCATTCTGGTAAATCTACGCTGCGCTCCCTCCAAGATCGATACATCCTTCCTAAGGTGCAGTGCCCCCTTGCATTTTTTTTATTTGTTTATGGGATGTGGGCGTCACTGGCAAGGCCAGCATTTATTGCCCATCCCTAGTTGCCCTTGAGAAGGTGGTGGTGAGTGGCCTTCTTGAACCGCTGCAGTCTGTGTGGTGAAGGTACTCCCACAGTGCTGTTAGGGAGGGAGTTCCTGGATTTTGACCCAGCGATGATGAAGGAACGGCGATATATTTCCACGTCAGGATGGTGTGTGACTTGGAGGGGAACTTGGAGGTGGTGGTGTTCCCAGGTGCCTGCTGCCCTTGTCCTTCTAGGTGGTAGAAGTCGTCGGTTTGGGAGGTGCTGCTGAAGAAGCCTTGGTGAGTTGCTGCAGTGCATCTTGTAGATGGTACACACTGCAGCCATGGTATGCCGGTGGTGGAGGGAGTGAATGTTTAAGGTGGTGGATGGGGTGCCAATCAAGCGGGCTGCTTTGTCCTGGATGGTGTCGAGCTTCTTGAGTGTTGTTGGAGCTGTACTCATCCAGGCAAGTGGAGAGTATTCCATCATACTCCTGACTTGTGCCTTGTAGATGGTAGAAAGCCTTTGGGGAGTCAGGAGGTGAGACACTAGCCGCAGAATACCCAGCCTCTGACCTGTTCTTGTTGCCACAGTATTTATGTGGCTGGTCTAGTTAACTTTCTGGTCAATGGTGACTCCCAGGATATTGATGGTGAGTTATTCGGCGATGGTAATACTGTTGAATGTCAAGGAGCAGTGGTTAGATGCTCGCTTGTTGGAGATAGTCATTGCCTGGCACTTATGTGGAGCGAATGTTACCTGCCACTTATCAGCCCAAGCCTGAATGTCATCCAGGTCTTGCTGCATGCGGGCATGGACTGCTTCATTATCTGAGGAGTTGCCAATGGCACTGAACACTGTGCAGTCATCAGCGAACATCCCCAATTCTGACCTTATGTTGGAAGCAAGGTCATTAATGAAGCAGCTGAAGATGGTTGGGCCTAGGACATTGCCCTGAGGAACTCCTTCAGCGATGTCCTGGGGCTGTGATGATTGACCTCCAACCACAACCATCTTCCTTTGTGCTAGGTATGACTCCAGCCAGTGGCGTGTTTGCCCCTCGATTCCCATTGACTTCAGTTTTACTTGGGCTTCTTGATGCCACACTCGGTCAAATGCTGCCTTGCTGTCAAGGACATTCACTCTCACCTTACCTCTGGAATTCAGCTCTTTTGCCCATGTTTGGACCGAGGCTGTAATGAGGCTGAGTGGTCCTGGTGGAACACAAACTGGGCATCAGTGAGCAGGTCATTGGTGAGTAAGTGCTGCTTGGCAGCACTGTCGACGACACCTTCCATCACTTTGCTGATGATTGAGAGTAGACTGATGGGGCGGTAATTGGCCAGATTAGATTTGTCCTGCTTTTTGTGGACAGAACATACCTGGGCAGTTTTCCACATTGTCGGATAGATGCCAGTGTTATAGCTGTACTATAACAGTTTGGCTAGAGGCGCGGCTAGTTCTGGAGCACAAGTCTTCAGCACGATAGTCGGGATGTTGTCGGAGCCCATAGCCTTTGCTGCATCCAGTGAGATCAGCCGTTTCTTGATATCACGTGGAGTGAATCGAATTGGCTGAAGACTGGCTTCTGTGGTGGTGGGGACCTCAGGAGGAGGCCAAGATGGATCATCCACTCGGCACTTCTGACTGAAGATGGTTGCAAACGCTTCAGCTTTGTCTTTTGCACTCACGTGCTGGGCTCCACCGTCATTGAGGATGGGGATATTCATGGAGCCTCTTCCTCCCGTTAGTTGTTTAATGGTCCACCACCATTCACGACTGGATGTGGCAGGACTGGAGAGCTTTGATCTGATCCGTTGATTGTGGGATCGCTTAGCTCTGTCTATAGCATGCTGCTTCCGCTTTTTAGCATGCATGTAGTCCTGTGTTGCAGCTTCCCCAGTTTGGCACCTCATTTTTAGGTACACCTGATGCTGCTCCTGACATGCTCTTCTACACTCCTCATTGAACCAGGGTTGGTCCCCTGGCTTGATGGTAACGGTAGAGTGTGGGATATGCCGGGCCATGAGGTTACAGATTGTGGTGGAATACAATTCTGCTGCTGCTGATGGCTCACAGCGCCTCATGGATGCCCAATTTTGAGCTGCTAGATCGGTTCTGAATCTATCCCATTTAGCACAGTGGTAGTGCCACACAACACAATGGAGGGTGTCTTCAGTGTGAAGACAGTACTTCGTCTCCACAATGACTGTGCAGTGGTCAGCATGACAGCATTGCTACCAATGCTGTCATGGAAAGATGCACCTGCGACAGGTAGATTGGTGAGGCTGAGGTCAAGTGGGTTTTTTCCTCGTGTTGGTTCTCTCACCACCTGCTGCAGGCCCAGACTGGCAGCTATGTCCTTCAGAACTTGGCCAGCCCGGTCAGTAGTGGTGCTACCAAGCCACTCTTGGTGATGGACATTGAAATCCCCCACCCAGAGTACATTCTGTGCCCTTGCTACTCTCAGTGCTTCTTCCAAGTGGTGTTCAACATGGAGGAGTACCGATTCATCAGCTGAGGGAGGGTGGTAGGTGGTAATCAGCAGGAGGATTCCTTGTCCATGCTTGACGTGAAGCCATGAGACTTCCCAGGGCCACTCCTTCCTGACTGTATACCACTGTGCTGCCACCCCTGGTGGGTTTGTCCTGCTGGTGGGACAGGACATACCCAGGGATGGTGATGGAGGAATATGAGGCATTGGCTGAAAGGTATGATTCTGTGAGTATGACTATGTCAGGCTGTTGCTTGACTAGTCTGTGGGACAGCTCTCCCAATTTTGGCACAAGTTCCCAGATGTTGGTGAGGAGGACTTTGCAGGGTCGACTGGTCTGGGTGTGCTGTTGTCGTGTCTGTAGCCGGTGCCGAGATCGATGCCGGGTGGTCCATCTGGTTTTATTCTTATTGTTTTTCGTAGCGGTTTTTTACAACTGAGTGGCTTGCTGGGCCATTTCAGAGGGTAGTTAAAAGTCAACCACATTGCTGTGGGTCTGGAGTCACATGTAGGCCAGACCAGGTAAGGATGGCAAATTTTGTTAAAAGACATTAGTGAACCAGATAGTTTCATGGTCACCATTACCGATACTAGCTTTTTATTCCAGATTTATTTAATTAACTGAATTTAAATTCCCCAGCTGCCGTGATGGGATTTGATCTCATGTCCCCCAATCATTAGTCCAGGCCTCTGGATTAATAGCCCAGTAACATAACCATTATGCTACCATTCCCATTATTCTAGTCCTCTAGAGCCTGTCCTGTCCATAACATTTTAATGATCTATTAGCATGGGCCCCTAAGTCTCTTTGGATCTCCACTGTTTCTCACTTTTCACCATTTAAAAGTACCCTGTTCTATTCTTTTTACATCCAAAGTGGACCTCACACTTGCCTATATTGAAATCCATTTGCCACAGTTTTGCCCATTCACTTAATCTATTAATATCTCTTTGTAGTTTTTATACTTCCGTCTTCACTGTTTACAATGCCGCCTACCTTTGTATCATCTTGGATATGTGGCTCTCTATCCCATCATCTACGTCATTAATAAATATGGTGAATAGTTGAGGCCCCAGCACAGTTCCCTGTGGGACACCACTAGGCATATCCTGCCAATTAGAGTACCTGCCCATTATCCCTACTCTCTGTCTCCTGCCGCTCAGCCAATTTCCTAACCAGGTCAATTATTTGCCTTCAATTCCACGAGCTTCAACTTTAGCTAACAGTCTCTTATGAGGGAGTTTATGAAATTCCTTCTGGAAGTCCATATAAATAACAGCCATAGACATTCCCCTGTCCACTACTTTAGTCACCTCTTCAAAAAATTCAATCAGGTTCGTCAGGCATGACCTACTTTTTACAAATCCATGCTGGCTCTCTCTGATCAGCTGAAAATGTTCAAGGTGTTCAGTCACTCTCTCCTTAATTATCGACACTGGTAATTTCCCGACAACAGATGTTAGGCTAACTGGTCTATAATTCCCTGGTTTCCCTCTCTCACTTTTCTTAAATAGTGGAGTGACATATGCAGTTTTTCAATCTAGAGGAACGGTTCCTGAATCAAGAGAACTTTGGAAGATTATAGTTGGGGCATCTGCAATGTTCTCATCTACTTCCTTTAAAACCCTGGGATGGAAACCATCTGGTCCTGGGCATTTGTCACTCTGTAGTGCCATTATTTTCTCCATTACTGATATTTTGCTCGCATTAATTTTGGTGAGTCCCCATCCCTGATTCAATATTAGTTTCCTTGGGATGTCCAGCATGCTATCCTCTTCCTCTACTGCAAATACTGACGCAAATTAAATATTCAAAATGCTGCCATTTCCTTATTGTCATTGACAATATCACCGTTATCGGTTTTCAAGGGGCTGACATTGCTCCTGACCACCACCCGCTTTTTCCTAATATAATTATAAAAATCTTTTGTGTGAAATGTGCAGTAATTACATGTGCCTGTGTAATAATAGTCGCATTAACTCTAGGAGTAATATTATGGGCTGCTGTCCTTATTACAACCAAGACTAAAAAGGAAGTGTATTTGTGGCTTGGGTTATGTGGTGACCTTTTGTGTAACCAAATGCAGGCAAGAATCGACTTCAAGACCGGAGGGGAGAAATCTGCAATTTAAAAATAAGTTAAGACTTTTTTAAAAGAATGTGTTGGTATAATGTGAAGTCAAATATTTGTTTGCTCTTCTCGGTTTCTATTGATGATGGAATATAGCTTTGGCAGCGGTGAGGTGATGAAAGCTGTTCGGGTACCACAGCTACAGGGGATAGAGACAATTAGGACTCAGAGAGCTAATCCTCTTTACTCTGTGCCTGCTGTATTGCAAATCAAACAGTGCTTGCATGATGAATTCTGCAGCACAGAATCAGTGACCGCAAGGAGAAGTTATTTTAGGCACCTATCATGTAGAGCTAAGATAAAGACAGACCTATTGAAAATGTGTGCAGGTATGTCTTATTATGCAATCGCCAATGCTATAATTAATACAAATGGAGACTTGCGCTGCCTTGTTCCATTCTAGCTAACTATATATACACACACATACCAGATTGACATTTTTGCTCAGACTACCAGTAATATACACACTCCAACCTCACACTACCAAAAATATACACACTCCAACCTCACACTACCAGTAATATACACACTCCAACCTCACACTACCAGTAATATACACACTCCAACCTCACACTACCAGAAATATACACACTCCAACCTCACACTACCAGTAATATACACACTCCAACCTCACACTACCAGAAATATACACACTCCAACCTCACACTACCAGTAATATACACACTCCAACCTCACATTACCAGTAATATACACACTCCAACCTCACACTACCAGTAATATACACACTCCAACCTCACACTACCAGAAATATACACACTCCAACCTCACACTACCAGTAATATACACACTCCAACCTCACACTACCAGTAATATACACACTCCAACCTCACACTACCAGTAATATACACACTCCAACCTCACACTACCAGAAATATACACACTCCAACCTCACACTACCAGAAATATACACACTCCAACCTCACACTACCAGAAACACACAGAGATTTACTATAATCCTCGCAGAGGCCGTCAGTTTTAGTAAGAATGTTCATTACTGTTTTGGATCCTAGGAAAATCCAGCCTTCGTATCCTTTCTCTCATTTTCCAGCATGGAAAAGCAGAAATAAAGAACAGAGAGAGAGAAGGCAATTGAAGAGAGAGAACTGAGCTGGAAAGAGGAGTTAGCAGGAAGAGGGAAAAATGGAGAAGAGGAAAAGCGGAGAGTGGGGTGAAAGGGACGATGGGAAAAAAGGGAAAGCAGGGGAGACACCAAAAAAATGGGGCAGACAGCAGGGAAGAGAAATAAAAATATAACCTCAGATTTATTTCAGAAAAATATGACTCATTTTGGAATTGAATTTTAAACAGAACTCTGCTCTTGTTTGCGGCCAACTGTCTTACTCACTGTGTTCATTAATTAAAAATATTACTCCCTTGCCACCTGAAGCCATGTTTCTGTTTTTGCTGAGAGGTATGGTATGATATGACTACAACTCCCTCCTATCTCTCCTACTTCCCACGCATACATGAGCCTCAGGTATGGAGCGGCCTTAGCCCTGAAACTCACACCGCGAGGATCCGCCTCATATTGACAGCTATCAGAAAATTGGATTTTTGACTTTCTGCTGTTAAGATCACACTGTTTATAGAGTGTTTTTTAAAATTCATTCATGGGATGTGGGCGTCTCTGGCAAGGCCAGCATTTATTGCCCATCCCTAATTGCTCTCAAGAAGGTGGTGGTGAGCCGCCTTCTTGAACCACTGCAGTCCGCGAGTTGAAGGTACTCCCAGAGTGCTGTTAGGGAGGGAGTTCCAGGATTTTGACTCAGCGACGATGAAGGATCGGCGATATATTTCCAAGTCAGGATGGTGTGTGACTTGGAGGAGAACTTGCAGGTGATGGTGTTCCCATGCACCTGCTGCCCTTGCCCTTCTAGGTGGTAGAGGTCGCGGGTTTGGGAGGTGCTGTTGAAGAAGCCTTGGCGAGTTGCTGTAGTGCATCTTGTAGATGGTACACACTGCAGCCACGGTACGCCGGTGGTGGAGGGAGTGAATGTTTAAGGTGGTGGATGGGCTGCCAATCAACCTGGTTGCTTTTTCCTGGATGGTGTTGAGCTTCTTGAGTATTGTTGGAGCTGCACTCATCCAGGCAAGTGGAGAGTATTCCATCACACTCCTTACTTGTGTAGATGGTGGAAAGACTTTAGGGAGTCAGGAGGTGAGTCACTCGCTGCAGAATACCTAGCCTCTGACCTGCTCGTGTAGCCACAGTATTTATGTGGCTGGTCCAGTTAAGTTTCTGATCAATGGTGACCCCCCAGGATGTTAATGGTGGAGGATTCAATGATAGTAATGCTGTTGAGTGTCAAAGGGAGGGGATTAAATTCTCTCTTATTGGAGATGTGCCTCATTTCCAATCATTTATAGTTACTAATTAGAGTTGGATTTGTTGGTTAATTCAGCTTCCACTAGATACTCAATGGGATTACAAGGCTGTTGGAAGGACAATTGATCAGTTAAAACAGCAGTGCTTCATGGTGTGGCTTTGTAGGTGACAGAATCACTATCATTGCCATTCTTGTGCTAAATCTGCCAGATAATTATTCTGACAGCAGTAATGCTGATTATGCCTTTCAATGTGTGTAAGGTGAGGGTCCACATATTGTCAGCTATCTGTAGTCTGATATGCACTTCAGCCACTGATTTTAACTAAAGGGAGGAGAAGAAGTGACCAGATATTTACAGCAATGCCACGACTATAGCTCTCTCCATTCTCTCCTACTTCCCACGTATATATGAGTCTAATCATGTCTACTCCGAACTTTAGGTGTGCCCCATGGGACCGTCAGCTAATCATGATCAGAAGGAAACCTAAAGATTCCGAGGATTTATCGAAGATTGTTTGAAAACTGTAAAGCAGTGCCTATTCCAAATATTGTCAAACAAAGTACTTCAGTGCTGAAATAAAATGTGCTCTTCACCATATGTGACAAAAACTATTCATTTTTGTCCAAATTTTGATCTCTTTATGAGTCGCATTATTGTATAGGGAGGTTAACAGCCAGCTAGAGCCAAGTTATTGCAGCAGACCTGTCCCAATACAATGTTGGAGGGTTTCTTGTGCAGTCTCATTGGTAACAGGCTCGAGAGGCAGTCCAACACACAATTTTTAAAAACATACAGGCTTCCTGATTGGTTCAGTTTGCATTTGACTAACAGTTCCCTTTGAAATTTGAAAAGGTGAAATATTCAAAATCTGAGTAACTCTTTTCCGGATATAAATAGGAAAATTCCTGGTCAATAGTGAGCAGCTGGAAAATCCTGAAAAGAGACAGTTTAAAAGAGGCTGTTTGGAAATCTCAAAAGAGAAAGATTGGTATTCCAGTGTGTATCTACAAGTCATGTACAACAGATTTAGCTCTTAGAGCTACAATCTTTAATTATTTTATCTCCGACAAGGAAGATTCTACCGTAAACAACTATATTTCACTGTTTGATTCTTCACTTGTTCATTGTTAGTTTAATACATTGACTTCATATTTTGTATTTTAAATGAGGTGTGCTGTGATACTCTATCACTTTTGAAGAGTGAAGTGGGATATTATGGAGGCATAAGATATAGTTCAATACCTAGAAGCAACTCTCAAAGAAGGTTTGCTGTTTGTTTACCCGGCATGTTACAAAAAGCTTACCTAAATCTTGAAGGTTGGGGAGTTGGATAATGATACTACAGTCAAAATATCCAGGGTAAGGTTAAAAAAAGGACCCCAAAATGTAACACCATATAAATGCATCAATTTATGAGAATCCCTTCCTAAAGCAACTCGTCATCATCGTGTCCCTGAGAGGCTCAAGTATTTGTTGACATGAAGCTTGATGAAAGTGGCTGGAATGTGAATTCTGAGAAAGCTTCCCAACCTAATCTATACTTAAGCACGTACACTCACTGCACCGCCACAAAATCAGGCTTTAATTCCAGATTTCTTTGCTTTTATTATGGAAGTGCCACGTATAAGAGAGGCACAAGATTTAAACCATAAGCTAAATAAAAGAGGAGCGGAATATCCCATGACCCAACTATTATTCAGTCTGCATTATGGCAAAACACACATAGCCAAGCGGGATGGGACTGTCCAGGTTAGCTCTAAGTTAACCGAAGTGCAACTGAAATATTGCAAGGTTTTGAATACATTGACAAAGCATCTGTTGTAATGTGGACTGCTTCCCAAATCTGACTTGCACTCACCACAAAATGCAGCTTGATTAAACAGGCCTGACCCTTTTCCTTTAAGATGTTCCTTAAAACCTACCTCTTTGTCCTAGCCTTTGGTCACCTGTCCAAATGGCTCCTTTTTTGACTGGGTGTCAATTTTCTTTGTCTGATTCCGCTCCTGTGAAGCACCTTGGAACTTTTTATTATTAAAGGCACGACATAAATGCAGTTGCTGTTGTTGTTGTTGTTGTTATGGACCAAAACTAAAGCTGGTGTGTGTAGTGAACAAGATGTGGGGCGAACACTGTACCCTTTTACTGCTGGGTTTTACAGGATGCCCTCCATCTACTCCAGTCTCTCCAACAGGTGGGGAAACCCAAAGCTGCCAAACCATTTATATCAGGCTAAACAACAATTACAATTTCTTACAAGAAAGAAATACAAGGGGAAGTTAGTGAAATCAGTTGATAAAATAGCAATATACTACAGTACTTAACTTTCACCAGTACATTAAACTGCTCTACGTTGCAAATTTTTCTGAGATTCTTATAGGCTGTTGTCAGAGTCCTTTGAATTGAATTGTTACCTATACACACATCTTGGAACTCATGGAGTTCTGCTTTGTCACAATGACGTGGATATGTTGTAGGTTTTAGAGAACTAATAAACTGGTCAACAGATTCTGATATTTATCACAGCCTAACAAGGCCTCCAAGCACAAAGCTGTCCAAGATCCAGTGGAGCATCTTCAGCCAGGCACCTTTTGATGGAATGGCAGTTCATATCTCGTCCATGCCTTGCATACCCAATTAGTGCTTTGATGAGGCATAATCAGATTAGTTCTGGGAAAAGCATTCTGGCTGATTTGCAAATCAAAGCACCTGGCTTGTATCCTGCAGAGCTTTCTTTCCCTCCCATGTCTCAGTCATTAAGGATGACATCTGAGTGTGCAAGCTTGCATTCTCTGACCTCTGCCAGTCTAGAGCCTACAACATGAAATAACCATTGCCTCATTTGTATAATGACCCCAGCCAGAATTACATGCATTTGCTCAAAAAAACACACGTGTACCCCCGCACCCACAAACAAGAGGCAGGATAAACCTCTTTGGGCTGGATTTTGTCAATGGGGAGCTTTTGGAGGCGGGACGCCCACTTGTCGGGTTTTCAGTCCCGCCTCCATCGACTTGTGGCCAACCCACGCTATTTTCCCTTGATTGACCTTGTTAAGCCCGCCCAGCGGGCTCAGCAGGCCAATTAAGGAAAAGCCGATTACAGAGAACGTCAACGCGTGACGTTTCATCTGTCAAGAGCTTTTGACAGATGAAATGTCAGTGTTTGACAGCTCTGCGAAGCTGTCAAACACTGACAATCTGTCCTCTAAGTTGAGTCTTTACGCGGGAAGTCCACAATTCAGGGCTGAAAATAGGGATTCTCCAAAGAACTGCCTGTTAACTACCTGTTAACAGGCAGTTAATTGGCACTAATCCCTTTCCCGCCTCGAGGAGACGGGACCCGGCGCGGGTCGGGTACCCACCTCCTGGGAAGATGGCCCGGAGGCGGGTTGGGGGCGGGATGGGTACCCGCCCCCAGATTCTGCCATTTTCCCGGCAGTCCCGCCTCCAAACCCGCCTCCCCAGGGCTGGCAAAATTGCCCCCTTTGAGGGAGTAGTTAACAGAAACCAGTCTAAATTTGTCATCTTTTCTAGCTAAAATTTGTTGAATGAAAAGGTACATCTAAATGTTATAAATTTAAAGCAACGCAGATCTCAGTTCCATCATTTTGAGAAAATGTGTACTTTATCACTTTTAGTGGTACTGCGAGTAGTTAGAGGATAATTTGGGCTACAGGTTGATGGAGGTTGTGTTACATGCGTACAATATCAGCTGGTGTGGCAATGGAAGCAAGTGGCTGGGTGAAGGCTCAAGCATGCGGTCTGTCTTCTGGTGAGTTCCTGATTGCATTTGGGCCATCACAGAGCAGCAGAGCTCCCACATCCGAGAAGGCTCTTCGAGCAACTGTATCGCAATCCTAGACATGATACAAGGAAAGCTTGTTGTCCAATAGGGGATCCTCCTTCCTCTCTGCCTATCACAACTTTCTTGTTTTTTTTTTTAACTTTTACTACCATGGTCATTGCCTCCTTAACTTTCCAGGTCTTCCTCAGCTCCAAATATGCCATGTTACACACTCTTCCTCCTGCAGGTAGATCCTACCACCTTCCTCTACGCAATTTCTTTGCCAAGACTGGAAAACTCTTACTTTCTTCAGTCTTCTCTCCTTCCAACGATCTGCAGGTTTTTAAAACCAAAGCTTTCAATTACCTAACCACCTTACCTCAGCTGCTCCCCTAATCTTTTCAACCTTGGTGGTGTTTTGTACTATGAGCCTAGGCCTTTCTTCCAGGGTTCTCAATTTCAAAAAGAAATGGCACAGAAGAAACTTTCTCCAGCACATGTTTGGAACCTTAAAGAAACGCCTGCCCAAGTATGATTGACAGGTGCATCTTGTCCTGATGAGTAACACCCATTGAAAGGTTAATAGCGCTGACGTAATTGCAGTTTTATTTCCACTTGAATTCTTGCAAGACAGACTCTGTGCAAGGAAGTTCCTATTATACTGATAGCAATAAATAGAAGCCCAACAGAAAAGTAGATTATCATGTGTGAGAATACAATAGTGTTTTATTAATTATACATTGATCCTCATTGTACTTATACACTGCAGTCAATTCTGTCTACAAACTGTCTTTTGTCTCACTTATTAGAAAAACCTGGATTGACTCACTAGCCACATTTTAAAAGAAACTTCTGGATTTGTGTAATAATCCACAGAACCTGGCACATCAGTCAATTCAAAAACTTCTTCAATTTACCCAACAGTTCCTGCTGTCTGCCAAAGTCAGATATGGCACAGCACTGCAGCAGTGGTACTCACAGTATGGCCTGTAGGCCCCTTGCGGCCCACTGCCCCTTCACCTTGGCAGTCTTGCTTTCTAAAAGGTAACGGGTATTTTTTAAATTCAATTTTTTTAAAAACGTATAGGTACTGGGAACGTATTTTCAACAGAAAACGTTTCTCCCTAGACTTTCCTTCCTCTTTAAGTTAAAACCCTCATGTGTAAGAAAACCGCACTTTGGGAAGGATGTCACGCCCTTGGAGAGGGTGCAGAGGAGATTTACCGGAATGATACCAGGGATGAAGGACTTCAGTTATGTGGAGAGACTAGAGAGGTTGGGATTGTTCTCCTTAGAGCAGAGAAGGTTAAGGGGAGACTTAATAGAGGTGATCAAATTGTGAAGGGTTTTGATCGAGTAGACAGGGAGAAACTGTTTCCACTGGCAGGAGGATCAGTAACCAGAGGACACAGATTTAAGATAATTGGCATAAGAACCAGCAAGTTGTTATGATCTGGAAAGTACTACCTGAAAGCATGGTGGAAGCAGATTCAATAGTAACTTTCAAAAGGGAATTGGATAAATACTTGAGAAGGAAAAATTTGCAGGACTATGGGGAAAGAGCAGGGGAGTGGGACTAATTGGAAAGCTCTTTCAAAGAGCCGGCACAGGCACGATGGGCCGAATGTAAAATTCTAAAAAAAAAATACTTTTACACAGCATTATACAGGAAACTTTTGTTTATCCGGCACCCAAATATCCGGAATTCTCGCTTAACCGGCAAAAATCATCCTCCGAAAACTCCTCTCAAATAACCGGCAATGTTGCCGAGTCGCAGTCGAGTCTCCGCGAACGCCGAGTACTCCGAAAACTCCTCTCAAATAACCGGTAATGTTGCCGATCCCGAGTCCGAGTCCGAGTCCGCGAACGCCGATTTCGTCAGATGGGGTAGTTTTCAAAAGTGCCACTACTCGGCCTCCTGGCGCTGTCGGAAGTATACTGCACATTTCTTGATTTATTTATTTTTCTTTGTTAAAAATAGCCTCGGTAGATATAACTCTCTGTTATCCGGTACTTTCGATAAACCGGCACCACGCCGGTCCCATCGGTGCCGGTTAATAAAGAGTTTCCTGTAATAGGGTTTACTGCTAAGCCCCAGTAACACCAATTCATTTTATTACATTCTTTTAACAGCATCAATGAATCACTGAGCTGTTGCTTAAACTTAGTTGTGAATAACTTTTCATAGATACTGTGATGGCGATTTGAATAAGGAAATTCTGGTGTGGAGTGTAGGAGAAAATGCCAAATTTGACAAGCTTATGGAAAAGTATTGAATTATGCAAATGTATTCAAACACTTCATTTCCAAACATGGTTATCAATACCAATGTATCTTGTCATGTTAAACACTAGATAAACATGAGAATTTGCATTTTTTCCCTACCAGGATAATTGTAAATGGTGTTAAGTGTGGTAATTGTGATAAATCAACAAGGAAGTGTTGTTATGGAAACAGCAGCAAAGGCCTTTATGCCTCTGCCAGAGGGAACGCTTAAGCAGTCGTGTTGGCGCAGCACATTAGTACTAAGGAGAATAAGTTCAAATCTCTGCCTCAGCTAATTCTGGCATTCTTCCCTCTTCACAACTGGTGCAGGGTTGCTCATCCTGGCCAGGTTGTCAGGTGCAGCCAAGGGGAGGAAAATGGTGTTACTCGTGCAGAATGAAAATTTGTCTGGATTGCACGATATGTATTATTTAATTCTATGCTCATCCCTGGTAACCACCAAAGCATCAAAATAATACATCATGCGGTAGACGCACAACCAACAACAACAACTTGCATTTATATAGCACCTTTAACATAATAAAATGTCCCAAGGCACTTCACAGGAACATAATCAGACATAAAAAAATTGACACCGAGCCAAGAAGGAAACATTATGACAGTTGACCAAAAACTTGATTAAAGAGGTAGGTTTTAAAGAGTGTCTTAAAGGAGCAGGACAGAGAGGTTTAGGGAGGAAATTCTAGAGCTTAGCCGCCAATGGTGGGGTGAAGGAAGTCGGGGATGCACAAGATGCTAGTTGGAGGAACGCAGAGTTCTCAGAGGATTGTAGGGCTGGAGGAGGTTACAGAGATAGGGAGGGGCGTGGCCATGGAGGGCTTTGAACACGAGGATTAGAATTTTAAAACCGAGGCAATCGGGGACCAGGAGCCAGTATAGGCCAGCAAGCACAGGGGTAATGGATGAACGGGACTTGGTCCGAGTTAGGAAACGGGGCAGAGTTTTGGATCCCATATATAGAGAGTTGGAGAGGGACATCAGGAGTTATTCCAGGATATGAAACAGGGAGAGAGAGGCTATAACATATGAGCAATCACTAGGACGAGCTAAAAGGACCAAAATGGTCTTTTCTGGTCCTGTAAATTGCTACCATGGAAAATAAAATTAAGGGAGCGAGATGACCCCTGCCCCCTCCCCATTCCCCAAATAGTTATGTCTATGTACTGTGGCATCCCAACAAACATTCCTATTTTTGATATTGCAAGCATTCAAATACTAGTTACTGAGTTATCTTAAATTAGAATTCCCATTAAATCTCAGAGATTGCAATTAAATTGGTTCCAGATTTATAAGGAAGCTTTTTGTCTCCTTGGCTGCATCTGGAAACCTGACCAAGAAGGGAGAGTGCAAGAATTAGCTGAGGCAGAAATTTGATCCTTCAGCTGTATGTGCACAGAGCTGAGAATACCTGCTGAATGGAGTGGCTTGCTATACAGAGCAGCAACAGGAATTTGGAGAGAGTGGGAATCTGGTGCAGAGAGGGAAGGAGGTTCTAAGTGCATTAAACCAAGGGGCAACAGTAAATATAAATAATCTGAGTAATCAAAGTGATGGGACAGCTGAGACCTGTTGCCTGCAATTCCTGTGCCCAACTCCAGGATGCTTCATGTGTCCTGGATAACTACGTGTGCAGGAAGTGCCTCCAGCTGCTCAAGCTCAAGCTCAGGGTTTCTGAGCTTGAGGAGCGGCTGGAGTCACTGCAGCGCCTACGGGAGGCTGAGAATTTCCTGGAGTGCACGTTCCAGGAGGTGGTCACCCCGCAGCTACAGCGTGTTCAGGAGAATAGGAAGTGGGTGGCCATCCGGCAGGGTAGGAAGATGCAGGCAGTGCAGGAATCCTCCAGGAGTGTGGCGCTCACAAATCGGTTTTCAGTGCGGAATACCAGTGAGGGTGACGACAACTTGGGGGAGTGCAGTCTAGAGCACATCCGTGACACTGTGGGGCAAATAACTTCACAGGGAGGCACAGGAAAGTGTAGAAATGCAGTGGTCATATGGGATTCGATAGTCAGAGTATAGACAGGCGTTTCTGCAACCGCCGATGTGAATCCCGCATGGTGTGTTGCCTCCCTGGTGCCAGAGTAAAGGACATGACTGAGAGGGTGCAGAACATTCTGCGGGGGGAAGGGGAACAGCCAAAAATTGTGGTCCATGTGGGAACCAATGATATAGGAAGGAAAAATGTTGAGGTCCTGCAGTCAGAGTTTCAAGAGCTAGGGAGGAAGTCAAACAGCAGGACCTCAAAGGTAGTAATCTCTGAATTACTCCCAGTGCTACCCGCTAGTGAGTATAGGAATAGTAGGATAAAACAGGTTAACGCTTGGCTGGAGAAATGGTGCAGGAGGGAGGGCTTCAGTTTCCTGCGACATTGGGACCAGTTCTGGGGCAGGAGGGACCTGTTCAAGCTGGATGGGTTGCACCTCAACAGAGCTGAGACCAATGTCCTCGCGGAAAGGTTAACTAGTACTGTAGGGAGGGTTTTAAGTAATTTAGCAGGGGGGGTGGGAACCAGGATGAAACATAAGAGAGGAGAAACAAGGTGCACAGGGGACTGGGAAAGGCAAATAGCACTAGAGTAAAGAATAGTTCAGAAACAGGAAGGATCAGAAAGGAGACAAATGCAAGGCCATCTAAGATGGGTTTGGAATGCTTGTACGTAAATGCGTGTAGCATGGTAAATTAGGTTGGTGAGCTGCAGGCGCAAGTCGTCACATGGGACTATGATATAGTGCAAATAAAAGAGACCTGTCACAAAGAAGGGGAGGACTGAAAACTTAATATTCCTGGCTACAAGGTATTCAGGAAAGATAGTGAAGGAGAAAAGGGAGGGGGAGTGGCAGTATTGATCAAAGAAACTATTATAGCACTGGAGAAGGATGATGTAGTTGAGGGATCAAAGACAGAGTCTATTTGGTTAGAATTAAGCAGAAGTAGAGGAGCTATTATGCAACTGGGTGTATACTATAGGCCATCAAATAGTAGGAAGGAGAAAGATGAGCAAATTTGCAGGCAAAACACAGAAAGATGCAAGAACTCCAGATTAGTGATAATGTGGGACTTCAATTATCCTAATATAGACTGGGATAGTAACAGAGTAAAGGGCAAAGAGGGGGAGGAATTCCTGAAATGTGTACAGGAGAACTTTCTTAATCAGTGTATTTCCAGCCCAATGAGGAAGGAAACGGTGCTGGATCTAGTTTTGGGGAATGAAGTGGGGCAAGTGGAGCATGTTTCAGTGGGAGGGCATTTGCAGAAGAGTGATCATAATATCATCAGGTTTAGAATAGTTATCGACAAGGACAAGGTACAACCCAACGTAAAAATACTTAACTGGAGGAGGGCTAACTTCAGTGAGTTAAAAAGGGATCTGGCCCAGGTGGATAGGAATCAAAAATCGGTAGGCAAAACAGTAATTGAACAATGGTTCGGATACAGAGTAAACACATTCCCATGTGGGGGAAAGGAAGGGGATCCGAAGCTAGAGCTCCCTGGATGACTAAAGATATAGGGGTGAAATTGGGTGCATTTGCACCTCCCGTTAGCACCCCTGGGAGCTAGGAGCACAAATGGCTTTGCGACCGGCGGAGTGCTGACATCGACTCCCGCCATATTCGGCGGGAGTTTTGCAGCGGCGCTACAACGTTGCGCCCTGATCTCCTTCGCCCGGAGATCGTGACATCATCACCATGCACATCGCCCCGGTAGCGTCCCAGACCCGAAATTGACCTCCGCCCCCTGCAGCAGCACCGGTCGAAAACACCGACAGCTGCAGGAGGCGTGCATCGGGCGGCCGGCCGCTTCAGGGGCGATGATTAAAGGCGAGGTGGCTGAGGTAAGTAAAAAAAAAACTTACCTTTGTTGTTCCAGGTTTTTTCGCAGGTTCCTGCCCGCGATCGATCAGCCCGGCACTCTGCTTGAGTTTTGGGCTGATCGCGCGGGATCGTGGCTGCCTTGGTGGTCCAGGTCGGTACTTTTTAAATTGCAGAGCCTGCAGCGATGACCCTTCCCTTTAAGGGAGGGAAGGAGCCTTTGAACGCGGCAGCGCTGCACGGCCCAGTGTGCAGCGCTGCTGAAGTCTCCGCCCCGCTCTCCGATGTTAGCGCCATAAGAAGGAAGTGGAGCGCTTGATTTAGCGTGCCACTTCCCTCTTGGGGCGCTAAAACTCAATTTCACGGTCGCCGGCACTAATTAGCGCCCAGGTGATGTTAGCGCCCCAAAATGGTTGATACCGAATTTTTCCCCCATAGAGGTTCAAATGAGACAGAAAAAGATGGCTTATGACAAGTGTAAGGTTCATAATACAGTAGAGAACCAAGCTGAATATATAAACTACAGAGGACATCTAAAAAAGGAACAAGAGGGGCAAAGAGAGAGTCATAGTCATAGAGTCATAGAATCATAGAGTCATAATGGCACAAAAGGAGGCCATTCAGCCCATCGAGTCCGTGCTGGCTCTCTGTAGAGAAATCCAGTCAGTCCCACTCCCCCGCTCTATCCCCGTAGCCCTGCAAGTTTATTTCCCTCAAGTGTCTATCCAGTCTCCCCTTGAAAACATTGAGTGTCTCCGCTTCCACCACTTCCGTCAGCAGCGAGTTCCAGGTCCTCACCACTCGCTGCGTAAAAAAGTTTTTCCTCACATCCCTCCTGTACCATCAACTAGTGGGAACAACCTTTCCTCATCTAGCCTATCCAAACCCGTCATAATCTCGTACACCTCTATCAAATCACCCCTCAACCTCCTTTGCTCGAATGAAAACAAATCCAGCTTCTCCAACCTGTCTTTGTAGCTAAGATCCCCCATCCCCGGAACCATTCTGGTAAATATCCTCTGCACCCTCTCAAGGGCCTTCACATCCTTCCTAAAGTGTAGTGACCAGAAATGGATGCAATATTCCAGCTGTGGCCTAACCAGCGCTTTATAAAGGTTCAGCATAACTTCTCTACTTTTGTACTCAATACCTCTATTTATGAAGCCCAAGATCCCAGATGCTTTGCTAACCATTCTCTCAATATGTCCTGCCACCTTCAGGGACCTATGCACATTAACTCCCAGGTCCCTCTGTCCCTGCACACTCTTTAAAACTGTGCCATTAAGTGTATATTGCCTCTCCCTGTTCCTTCTGCCAAAATGCATCACCTCACACTTCTCTGTATTAAATTCCATCTGCCACTTGTCTGCCCATTCTGCTAGCCTTTCTATGAGAATAGATTAGCGGCTAACATAAAAGGGAACCCGAAAGTCTTTTATAAACACATAAATAGTAAAAGGATAGTCAAAGGAAGGGTGGGGCCGATTAGGGACCAAAAAGCAGATCTTCTTGTGGACGCAGAGGGCATGGCTGAGTTACTAAATGGATACTTTGCATCTGTCTCCATTAGAGAAGAGGATGCTGCCAATGTAGCAGTAAAGGAGGAGACAGTAGCAATATCGGATAGGATAAAAATAGATAATGAGAAGGTACTTAAAAGATTGGCAGTCCTCAAAGTAGAAAAGTCACCCCATACAGATATGATGAATCCTCGGTTACTGAGGGAAGTAAAGGTGGAAATTGCAGAGGCTCTGGCCACAATCTTCCAATCCTCCTTGGATATCGGGGTGATGCCAGAGGACTGGAGGATTGCAAATGTTAGATCCCTGTTTAAAAAAGGGGTGAGGGATAAACCTGGCAACTACAGGCCAGTCAGCCTAATGTCGATGGTGAGGAAACGTTTACAGACAATAATCCGGGACAAAATGAATTAGCATTTGGAAAATTATGGGCTAATAAATGAAAGTCAGCCCGGATTTGTTAAAGGCAAACTGTGTTTGACTAACTTGATCAAGTTCTTTGATGAAGTAACGGAGAGGGTTGATGAGGGTAGTGTGGTTGATGTTGTGTATATGGACTTTCAAAAGGCAGTTGACAAAGTACTACATAATAGACTTGTTAGCAAAATTAAAGGGACAGTTGCAGCATGGATACAAAATTGGCTAAGGTAAAAAAAACAGAGAGTAGTGGTGAATAGTCATTTTTCAGACTGGAGGGAAGTACCTGAACCTTTATAAAACACTGGTTAGGCCTCAGCTGGTGTATTGTGTTCAATTCTGGGAATCACACTTTAGCAAGGATGTCAAGGCCTCAGAGAGGGTGCAGAGGACATTTACTAGAATGGTACCAGGAATGAGGGACTTCAGTTACATAGAGAGACTGGAGAAGCTGGGGTTGTTCTCCTTAGAGCAGAGAAGAGTAAGAGGAGATTTGAAAGAGGTGTTCAAAATCATGAATGGTTTTGATAGAGTAATAAAGAGAAACTGATTCCAGTGGCAGAAGGGTCAGTAACCAGAGGACACAGATTTAAGGTGATTGGCAAAAGAACCAGAGGTGACATGAGGAAACATTTTTTAACGCAGCGAGTTGTTGTGATCTGGAATGCACTGCCTGAAAGGGTGGTGGAAGCAGATTCAATAGTAACTTTCAAAAGAGAATTGGATAAATACTTGAAGTGAAAAAATTTACAGGGCTATGGGGAAAGAGCAGGGCAGTGTGATTAATTGGATAGTTTTACCAAAGAGTCGGCACAGGCACGATGGGCTGAGTGGCCTCCTTCTGTGCTGTATCATTCTATGAATGCGCTGCCCACTGGGCCAGATGTTGATAATTCAATATCTTGTGTCAGCTCAGCTCAGTGGCTGCCTCTGAGTCAAAAGGTCACGGGTTCAAGCCTCGCTCCAGTGACTTGAGCACATAATCTAGGTCAACCCATCAGTGCCGCACTGAGGGAGTGCTGCATTGTCGGAGGTGTTGTCTTTTAGATGAGAAGTTAAAACAAAGGCCTTGTCTGCCTGTTCAAGTCAATGTCACAAATTCCACGGCACTATTCGATGAAGGGCAAGAAAGTTCTCCCAGTGTCTTGGTCAACCTTTATCCTTCAACCAACACCACCAAAACAGAGTGACTGGTTATTAATCTCATTGCTATTTGTGAGATCTTGCTATGTGCAAATTGGCTGCCGTGTTTGCCTAATTAATAACAGTGACTACACGTCAAAAATAATGAATTGGTTGCAGAGCAAATTGAGACATCCTGAAGACATGAAAGGCACTATATAAATGCAAATCCTTTCTTTCAAAAAGAAAAGACTTGTATTTATATAGTGCCTTTCATGGGCACCAGACGTCTCAAAGCGCTTTACAGCCAATGAAGTACTTTTGAAGTGTAGTCACTGTTGTAATGTAGGAAACAGCGGCAGCCAATTTGCACACAGCAAACTCCCACAAACAGCAATGTTTTAATGATCAGATAATCTGATGTTGATTGAGGGATAAATATTGGCCAGGACACCGGGGATAACTCCCTGCTCTTCTTCAAAATAGTGCCATGGGATCTTTTACGTCCACCTAAGAGAGCAGACAGGGCCTCGGTTTAACGTCTCATCTGAAAGACGGCACCTCTGACAGGGCAGCACTCCCTCAGCACTGTACTGGAGTGTCAGCATAGTTTTACGTGCTTAAGTCCCTGGAGTGGGACTCAAACCCACAACCTTCTGGCTCAGAGACAAGGGTGCTACCCACTGAGCCACAGCTAACAATTTGTAAAGAACAAATGAGATGACAAGTAGCATTGCTAGCAATTGTGTTGTGAGGGGGAATTAAGTGGTGCAGTTGAGTCAGCATCCTTTCCCATCGCCTCGGAGACCCAATCCAAACTGATGAGATGAAAGTCTTTCCTCCCAGCCAGCTGCAAGACTCTAATGAAACCAGTTTGCATTTTCTCAATCCAATTCCTGGTGACCACAAGCCAATAGCACAAAAACTGCCTACAAATCTGGCAAAAATAGATGTTCTCATACAGATGGCTGATGGAAAAAAAAACTTACGGAGCTCTTTTGAGATTGGAGTTGAAGCACATTGGTAGGAAAATGTAGAATGCTGAGTAAAATATCAAAAACAGTTAAACATATCATTGATTAAGTATGCTGGTGAAAGCTGAACTTACACATGTTGAACAGAGTTTAAAAATGACACCCAGCATTACAATTCATTTTTAAGAGTCAATGTAATATAAATAGCTGCTGTTTGAAGGGGTTGACATGTGCCATGGCAGTGTGGAACATTCTAACATCCTGTGATATGGACTGTTATATGTTTTAAGTCCAGACATATGACTCCCAATTTTCAGGGCAAAGACAGGCTTCACTATGCATCTTGCCACGCTGTACCTGACCTGCGAGTAAATGATGCTGACAGAGGCTGAAGCAAAAGTATAAAAATAATTTCTGACATCCATCATCTTGAAAAATACTAAATGTCACAAAATAAACATTGTTCAGAGTACATCTAGACTCTGGGTACCTATCAGTGTTGTGCCAATATCCTCTTTCAACATTACTTATATAACTCTTAAAATGAACGAAAAGAACACCTACAGCTGCTAAAGGTACTGTAAAATAGTTCAGATAAATAGTTCACATCTACTGAGTTTGGGTGTCAGAGTTGCAGACTACCAGACTCCTTCAGCAAGCAACGTTCATAGTTCTTGACAGTGAGGCCAGATGGGAAGAGAGACATCTGAAAGGTTGTGGTAGAAAATGGATGCCATCGGAGTCTCTTCATGCCAAACGTACCTCTTGTTGGCTGGCAGCAGCTTTGGTGCCCACAGTCAAAAATTACAGTGCAGCGCGAGGGTAAAAGTATCAAAGGCCGGAATTTTTCGGTGTGGTAGCGGGCGCGATGAGTGGCATGTCGGGTGGGAAAGTTGTTATTTTTGACAGCGGGTCAGGAACCTGCTGTCATCCTGCCCCCACGTGCCTTTCCCCCAGGCGTGTCTGTCATCGTGGAGCCGACCCGACTGGCAGTGGCAGATGACCCAATTGAGATGATTAACAGCTAGCTGTCAGACCCTTAACAGGCTTTTTGAACTTACTTTTTAAATTTAACTGCATGGCCATGGCAACCATGCTGCTCAGGAAGCACGTCTGTCAACCTGAGGCGGGAGTTCCGTGGCCATTGCTCCAGCTGATTACTTGACAGCATCAAATGTACAGTAAAAGCTCCCACCTGACAGATGATCACTTTCCTCAGGCAGAAGCTGTTGCTCAGTCCATTTCCAGCATAGATTCTGCAGGCTGCAAGTCTTTCCAGCAAAGTCTCCATCCAGTGTCACCTCATTGGAAGAACTCTCTCACCATTGACAGAATGCTTCTGTCATCTCTACTTCACCTGCCATCTATTCCATCAACATGGGTGCCGCTTATACTGTCTCACTTTGGTCCTCAGAATCAGACCACGATGAGCCACAACACCAGCATCACCAGCAGCACCAGGCACACCAACCTTCTCCGCAATCACCTGATGCTTCACAGGACAGAGGGCATCAGCACCCGAGCACATTGCTGCCCGGGAGGCCAGGGATGGCTTCATCATGGCCAGATTTAGTTAAATTTACGCTGTACACCCATATGGCTGCCACATGATGCGCCAGGTTGGCACCACCCCACACCAACACCATAAAGCATCCCTACAATGACCAAGCCATTCCTTTCACACTCACCACCATTGCAGGGGGTACCGTTATGTCTCACCATTCACTACAACTCACTAAGCCACTTCCAAAGGTGAGCACAAATCTGTCCAAGACCGGAAAGTGTTGAAAATAAAGATTTTTATGTTTGACACCACATTAACTGAAACTTTACATAAACATTGCATAAAACACCTAAGTGCCTACCCTTGTGTGTTGTTAGTTGGTATGATTACACTAGGATGAGGGTGAGTGTGAGGGGTGGCTAGTGAGATGGGGATGTGATAATGTAGATAGAGAGAGAGGGATGGGTGGAGGTGCAAGTAAGGATATTGGTTTAAGGATGTGCAGGAGTAGGGTTGGGAAGGCAGAGTGATGGGGATGAGATGAGAGGCACAGCAGGATGCAGTTGAGTGTGGCTTTGAACTAACATTTCCTGATCTAATGAGATCATTGAAATGTCTGCGGCACTGCACCCAGGTCCTCCTGACCACATCCCTGCTTGTGACCTCCTCTGCAATCTGCAACCAGGCTGTTTTGGTCTCCTGGAGAAGTTGCTTCTGCCCATCGGAAGGGAAGAGGACCTCCCTGCGCGTTCTGACTCCCTCCAGAAGCATAATCATATGGAGGGAGTCATCGGAGAACTTGGGTGCAGCCCTCTGCCTCTGTGCAGTCATTGTCAGTGCTGACAGCATAATGTTAGATTAAATGTCAAATCTAATGTGGCCAGGGTCCCTTTAAAGATCCCAGCTGAAAACGCATCATGAATGACATCACCAGACCCGCTCCATTTAATTGGGCCGGGTAACGCGCTGGTCGGGCTTAATAGGCCCTATTAACATAAGTTCATTTTCAGCAGTGGGACGGAGCCAGCAGTGGGGTCGCGACCCGCCATAGACACCACCTGCACCGGTCCTGCCCAGGTCGGCAAAATTCTGGCCAAAGTCTTTTTAAACCTCTTACTAAAGTCACTTAACTTTATTACTTGAACTTGAGCCAGAGAAAATAAATTCATAAAGAGAATAAAATACACGTGATGGAAGGAGCTACGCTCTGAGGGAAGAGAAGAACCACAACGGGCCACAAAGGATTGGATGCAGCAAGAAAACAGAGGCAGAACAAGTCACAGATTGTTGACAGCGGGATGAAAAGAGATGTTTCCTTGCAACTTAAGCGACACGTTGTTTCTCAGCCCTTGGTGATAGAGATACCGTTCATGCGTGGCTGGTTGAGAATGTAATTTTTCCAGATCTGTAACAATGCCGTGCAACGCTGAGAACTCAGCAGCCCTACATGTGCTAACTGGAGGAAGGAAATCTGTGCAGTGATGTTTGGTGAGACACAGACTGGGGTTGCGTGTCGTACACGCTGTGGAATTTGGTTGTGAGTAGGCGGGTTTTTCTTCATTAGTGCTTATAATTACTTTTGAGGGAGAATGGAATTCTTCAAGCTTATTTTCACACAATGAAGCCGACTATCTAATTAGGGCTTCATTAGAAGTAATCATAATGCTGACAGTAACAGCACAGACATCTTCAGGGCCGTCTTATGCTTCTGTGGATGAGCAACAAGACAGCCTCATGACGTTCCCGTCCACCACCGTAAACAGTGAATCATCACCAGCGGCATTTTTGCCACTGTTTTCCTTTTGACACTAGTATGGCGACTTTAGTTGTCAGCATTAATATTAATGGTGTTAGTGTCAATGTGCTAACATGCTAATTATTTTAATAATTGATAATTGGCACTGCATCTGACAATATTATAGCGTCAACAATATCTTTCGGCAAATGTCTGAATTGCTTATCCTCAGGGTGAAATGTTGATCTTCAGTGACAGTGCAGGGTTCAAAACTCCCAACTGTTTACATGCCCAAAGGCACGGCAATAATCGACAGGGCACACAAAAATAATATGCGCCCACCTGCGGCATGCTGGGATTAAAAATAAGCGTCAGCTGTCGGTGATATTTTAATTAGAAATCCTTCATCACGTTGCGAAAGTTGGGGGAGGGGATAGATCAGAATATAATTTCTACAACTGCTACACAGCAGTTCTTTCCAGGGTGCAGAGGGAAAACAAATAATTTTAAAAAGCAGAGAATGCCCAAAACATAGGAATTCAGGGCAACAATTAAATGTCACTCTTCAGCATTTTGATCCATTTTTTTTAAAACCTGACATTCCCAACGCAGTCTGGCTATTTTTGTAGAAATCTTTCTTTTGCTTTCTAAAAATAGTCCTGCCTTTCGGTTCACTGGGCTGGTAATTGTCAACTCAATTTCCTGACTTCCACAGTCCCAGAGATGCCCTGGGATGGCCAGTGTGGAAACAGAGGATGTCAAGCTAATAGCAGGGAGCACACTTTGGGGGTCGAGGTGGTGCTTTACTAATCTAAACTACACCACCACCTCGGAAGACTCGAGTGCTGACACTGGGTGCCAGAAATAGAAAAGCATTCCACTTCCCAGCACTAACATCCTTCTTAATGAGCACAAAATTCATGTAAAAAAACAGTAATTCGAATCCCAGGATACTGACACAGAATGTCGGACCAAAACAATCGTACAGCAGATGTTTTTGAACCTTTCATGCAAGCCATGGAGGTGTTTATTCCCCAAAACTACACATTTTTTTTTAGACTCACACTGCAATTGTAGTGTGGGTGAGATTGGGTTTTCTACATCCAGAGTCACGGTTTCAGCTGAATGAGTGTACCTCCAGGTTAGGCCTCGACTTGGGATTTACATTGCAACTTTCTGGTCAGTGTGAAGAGAAACCGCTAAGCACCCTCGCTGCAGTTGTAGTGCAAAAATGCAGCCGTAAAAGATTCTGCTTGGAAATAATGAAAGCCACTGCATGATTCCGAACCTGCGCTGGGCACAACAGAGCTTGTGTGAGATACCAGCCTCGATTTTAAACCAGGAGTGGGAATTGCACGGGCAGGAGGGGGTGAGGTGAGCGACAAACCCCGCCCCCTTGCCCCCTCCCCCCCAACCTCGGCAGTGACAGGCCCGGGGGATTTTAACTCCCAGGCCTCATCTGCATGTCGCCGGTCAGCTGCCCACCTGAAGCGGCAGATGGCCGGCAGGCGAGAGCGGATTTTCGGGTGGCAGGACCTTTAGGTCAGCACAAAAGGAGCGGTCGTCGACAACAAGGTAAGTGGTGGGTTGGTGGGTTGGTGGGTGGGGGGGGGAGTGCTCTGGGATGTCCTCGCAGGAGGGAGCCCGGGGCAGGGGAGGCCTAAACGTCCGTCGTGGGGGCCGGAGCAGCACTCCTGACATCATCAGACCCTGATCCACATACTTCAAGCAGGACCCTAACTGCTGCTGGCGGGTGTCCGTGCCGCTTGCTCAGAAGAGCAGGTTAAAGTAGAAGATGGTGGGATCAGAGCGGGATGTTGGCAGGTAAGTCACCTGACTGATTTTAACCACACCCACCTGGTCTTTAGGACAGCCAAGGAGTTGAATACTGAACTTACAGAATGGACTGTAGATGCAGCTTGAAAGAGACAACAGATGCTCAAGCCCGCTGGCTTTAGTAATATAAGTAGGCCGGATACAAGTGAATCCTCTTGCCTTAAGCCCACTTGTCATAATTTTCTCCAATTCATTTACTGGGTTACTGAGACAATCATTTGGCAGATAGCTCACAGGTTACTATAAAGCGATGGCAGATCATAAAAGAAACCACGATTACTTTGTTGCAAGATATTGCTGCTGGGCAGAAAAATGCAGTAATTTTAGTACCTATGCCTGCAGGCCCCAAATATAGAAGACGAGGTAGACTTGGGGCTGGAGCCTAGGGCACAGCAGGAACACCACAGCAACGAGACCAATCAAAGCATTACCGAACTACTTCAGGCACATTTGGTCATTGGTATCATGGCCCCTATGGTGCTATAGGATTACTGAATCCCTAAAATTGTCAGAGTCGAAAAGGTAACATAAAACCATAGAATCATACAGCACAGAAGAAGGCCATTTGGCCCATTGTGCCTGTGCCAGCTCTTTGAAAGAGCTATCCAATTAGTCCCATTCCCCTGATCTTTCCCCATAGCCCTGCAAATTTTCCTTTTCAAGTATATATCCAATTCCCTTTTGGAAGTTATTATTGAATCTGGTTTCACCACCCTTTTAGGCTGTGCATTCCAGATCATAACAACTTGCTGTATAAAAAAATTCTCATCTCCCTTCTGTTTTTTTTTTACCAATTATCTTCAAACTGTGTCCTCTGTTTACCAACCCTCCTACCAGTGGAACAGGTTCTCGTTATCTACTCTATCAAAACCTTCATAATTTTTAGCACCTCTATTAGATCTTCCTTTAACCTTCTGTGCTCTAAGGAGAATAACTGCAGTTTCTCTAGTCTTTCCACATAACTGAAGTCCCTCACCCCTGGTACCATTCCAGTAAATCTCCTCTGCACCCTCTCCGAGGCCTTGATATCCTTGCTAAAGTTTGGTGCCCAGAATTGGCCTAACCAGCATTTTATAAAGGTTTAACAAAACTTCCTTGCTTTTGTACTCTATGGGCTGGATTTTGAAACTGGGGTCGGGTTGGGGTCGTGAATCACACATTCTGGCTTGTGAACCCGCCTCCATCGAGATGTGGCCAACCCACTGTATTTTCCCTTGATTGACCTTGTTGAGCCCGCCCAGTGGGCTCAGCAGGCCAATTAAGGGCCACCCGGCAACAGGTGACATCACAGATTGACATTTCATCTGTCAGGAGCTTTTGACAGATGAAATATCAGCGTTTGACAGCTCTCTGAAGCTGTCAAACACTCACAATATGATTTCTAACTTCAGTCCTTCCTCTCAGGCTGAGTTAGAAATCATTCCAGCACAGAAAACAGAAGGCTGCAGTTTTTGACAGGACCACGGCTTTTCTGCTTTCTGTGCCGGTGAGATTTCTGACTCCCAAGAACTGAAGGGCTGACACCTGCAGGAAGAAGTTAAGGTAAGTAAAACTTTTTCCCACACTTAGCACTTACCTTACACACTTACCTCTGCACACATGCACCCATCACTCACCTGCCCACCGGACATATCGACCCCTCCAACCCCTGCAGACTCACGGCCCGACCCGATAACTTGGCGTGGTTGCCACCTGTCGGGAAGCCCACATTTCACCCTTTAAAATAGGGATTATCCAAAAAACTGCCTGTTAACTACCTGTTAACAGGCAGTTAATTGTCACTAATCCCTTCCCGCCTCGGGGAGTCGGGTCCCAGCACAGGTCGGGTACCCGCCTCCAGCGAAACTGGCATGGAGGCGGGTTGGGGGCGGGATGGGGTCGGGACCCCCGAATCTGCAACTTTAACCCCCCACACGCCTCCAAACCCGACTCCACGGGTCATTGAAAATCCAGCCCTATGCCTTTATTTATAAAGCCAAGGATCGCGTATACTTTTTTAACAGCCTTCTCAACTTAGACCTACCACCACCAACACTAAGCATTGTGGTTTCTTCAAACTTCACTTTACATAAACCAAGGGCTAATTCTTCTTAAAGGGGATGTTGACATCATATTGGGGCACCTTTCGAGCTGGATCAGTTGCGGCACACCCAGGAATATCCAGCACTGCCAACTCTTCCGAGTTCAAAACCAGACAGGGTTAGGATAGGAATGCAGAATGGGGTGGGTTCACAGCTTGAGTTCTGATGTTTGCTTGGCAGCTGATGAAAATTATTTGGAAATCTCAATGACATTAATTACTGTTGTTACCCCATCAGTAGATTCAGAAACACAGTCAAAAGCAAACTTTTTTATTCTGAATGAAACGACATTGGGTATCTAGTTTCTCTTTCAGACATTTCCAGACAACTTGTTCAAAAACCAGATAGGCGACAGCCCTGGGAATATCCTGCACGAAAAGTGTCCATAAAAGTCCACCAAATAGCCTGCCAGGGCGAGCCTGCAAAGCAGCAGGTGCTGTTGCTGCTGCACTTAAAGCTTTTTGCAAATGCTTTTCTTTATGCACAAAAATGTGCAAATTGTCTGCTGTGTTGCCTACCTTACAACAGTGACTACACTTCATAAGTACTTTATTGGCTGTAAAGTGCTTTGGGACATCCTGAGGTCGTAAAAGCTGCTATATAAATGCAAGTCTTTCTTTCTACAAAATGTTTTCAAAAGTTTAAAGAATTCAGTCGGGCAAATGTAATGGTCTTATTGTCACCGATCACATCTTTGTGCACCCCTGGTAATAGATTCTGTACAAGCTCTATCAGAGGACAATACCCCTTTAACTGTACGGCAGCCAGTGTCTCGGACAGGGCGCTGTTAGAATGGGCTTCCTCAGGACCCAAAAAAAGCCTAATGACATTTGTGCATACAATGCAGCAGAGAGCATGTTGAAGTTATATACAGTACTAGGAAAGCAAAGAAGCTTGACCTTTCATTGAATAAAACATTTGGAGCAGAAGTTTGATCCCTGCAGTCCAGCGTGTAACACATGCAGAACCATGTGGGGAGACGGGCCAATAGACCAAAGGTGCTCGAGATACTTGTTGTGCTTGATTGGTGAGACAATGCAGGTAGTGCTCCTCTAAAGGGATGCAACTTTGCTGGAATTTACTGTGCAGCAGTCAGGGCCATTAGCATCTCTACTCTCTGCTATCCAGTATTCACCTCCGGAGCCTGAAATTGTGTGTGCAGCTATGAGTGGTTTTTTGGTATATGTGGTGTCTCACAGTGCAGCCTTCAAGAAATGCGCTGAGGCTTTATGACTGCATGGCAAACAATAAGCACAGTGTTAATGCACACTTGAACTGCTCTAACAAACCGGACAACCACATGTCTGGATTTGGACTCATTTCGTTTTTTAATCGGGGTGGAGACATTAGCTGTGAGGGAGGCGGAGATTTCTTCTGTGTGCACGAGGTGTAGTGAAATCATAATGCTATTTTCAATAAACAGGTTTACGATGTCACTACCTCTGATGCAAAATGGAAATATTCCCCTCAAGTTAATAAAGTTGCTGGTGAATTTCTATCATCAGCAAACTAAATGTGCAAACTGGCACAAGGTGGTTCCCACACTGACACAAAACATAATCAGCTGGGGTGACCTTAAGCTTTGAAATTCTTATCGCTCAATTGCCCTCAATCATATTGGTCTGTAATTTGCAGTAAGCGGCGAAGGAAAGGCGCTTGCCGCTGGCCTCAAAGAAAACTGCACAGCCAGTGTCGGAGCAGTGAATGACTGACCGCAACTTCAGGATTTCCGCGTTAGGATGCGCATGCGCTAAATCCTGACGTTGCGGTCAGTTTCAGAGGGGTAATGACGGCGAACGCTGACAATCGCGATCTCTGTGGCGAGAAGTTTGCCTTTCTCAACGTGTAACTGATTGTAGCCCTGTGTAATGAGAATTCCCAGCGAAGAGCTGCCTTGACGTCAACAAGCTGCCTAAGCAGCCAATCACATTGAAGAATTTTCAGACAGCAAACCAGGAAATAAAAAACAGCTTTTATCGGAACTTTTAAAAATGTTACAGAGAGAAAAATAAAGATTGGAACTTTCACATGGGGATAAGGTAGAAGCTGAAATATCGTGAACAAACTTTAAAAAAATGCTTTTAAAGTTTTAATAAAATTGTAATTGTTATCATAATGAAGAAATTTGACAGTGATATTAGTGCAGAAAAGGCCAAGTTTTCATCAGTTCCACTGATTGCTGGCTATGCAGGGTGGAGGTTGGGGGCGGGGGGTGGGCGGGGTTGGGGGCGTGGTGGGGGGGTGCGTTCCACAGCACAGGCTGTGGCGGAGCAGGGAATGACTGACAGCAAATTCAGGATTTCCGCGTTTATCTGCACATGCGCGAACTCCTGAAGTTGCGGTCAGTTTCAGAGGGGTAATGATGGCAAACGCTGACAGTTTCGCCGTCATTACCCACCGCAAAATCAGGGCCATTGCCAAGAGGAGCTCGCCTGTGTCCTCTTATAGAAACTTATTACAGCAATTGAACTGTCCAGGTAGGAAGCAAATTCTGAGGTGGACTGAAAATCCACTAAATCATAGAGAGCAAAAGGAGGTGTGTTGCTATGACAAGGGGTCATGAGCAGGGTGGCACAGCAATCAGTGCTGGGGCCACTGCTGTTCACATTGTATATAAATGAATTGGAGCTGGCGATTGACACAAAGTCGTCTAGGTTTGCAGAGGACATAACTTTTTTGGAGGGGGTTCAAACAACAGGAATGAATAAAGAAACTGCAAAGGGATCTGGATAGGTTGGGAAGGTAGGCTTGATGACTGGCAAATCGTCTTTAATGTGGACAAATGTAAATAATGAGACTAAGGAACGGCAAAACACAATGGGAGTATAGACTAAATGACTAGGCTATAGAAAACAGATAGGAGAGGGATATTGCATGGCTCACTGAAACCAATAGTGCAGTGTGCAGCAGCAGCAAGAAAAGCTTAACAGATCTAGGCACGTATTGCTGGAGGGATAGAGCACAAATCCCAGGAGGTGATAGTGAGCCATTGGTATAGCCATATCTGAAGTACTGTGTATAATTCTGGTCATTGTACTACAGAAAGCATATCCAGGCATTGAGGGCAGTAAAGAAAAATGAAAATAAACAGACACCTAGCTTAAAACATCTGAGCTATGAGACGTTTAAGAGCCTGGGATTGTTTCTTATGGAGAAGAGAAAGCTCACGGGAGATATTATTCAATGATTCATGATTCTTAAGGAAGTTGCAAAATTCTGTCTCCAATAGCAACTTTGTCTGCAGGTAAGTGTGATCAAACCTCCCCAGTGGCGTACTGGGTAAATGCTCAGCATGGTCTGGTACTGAACCATACAGATCAGAAGGTTGCAGGTTTGATCCCAGTCTGTGCTGCGTTAATTGATCTCAACTTTGCAATAGTTGGGACTCTACAGTTGACCTCAGTCTTTCCCAGGGAGGGAACAAAGATCCTGCTCCCGATTGCTGTCTAGTAACTCTGCTGGAATGTGCATGTGTATGGATGTCAGGGGAGGGCCGGGCCAGGCTCAAGTTCATCTGTGATGCCCTGTGCTGTTGAATAGCCTGCTGCCACTCTCTGCCTAGGCTCCATCTGTCTAGCTGCTGCTCATGGAACAGTAACACAGTCAGGTGAGCAGGGAAGAATTTAGGACAAAAAAAAATCCTGTCCTGTTGAGTAAGTCACTGGTCTGTTGGAGGCTTAGCAATAGAAGATATCTTTGGCTTGGCTGGAAATAGATATGCAGTAGCTGGTCAATGTGCTCACTAAAAGCTGTCACAATGTTCTCATCCAATAAACTGGATATCGCTTCAGCACTGACTGTGTCACAGTATGCAGGCAGGGAATCACTAGACAGTTTCTAACAGCTCCGCATACTCGCAGTGCTGCATTCAACAACGACTTGTATTTATATAGCGTCTTTAACGTAGAAAAAAGTCCCACAGTGCTTCACAGGTTGTAGGGCTGGAGGATTTTACAGAGATAGCGAGGGGTTTGAACACATAGATGAGAATTTTTAAATCGAGGCATTGGTGGACCGGGAGCCAATGTAGGTCAGCGAGCACAGGGGCGATGGGTGAGCAGAGCTTGGTATGAGTGAGGATACGGGCAGCAGAGTTCTGGTTGAGATTTTTTATGGAGGGTAGAAGATAGGAGGCCAGCCAGGAGAGCATTGGAATAGTCGCCTATGGAGGTAACAAAAGCATGGATGAGGGTTTCAGCAGCGGATGAGCTGTGGCAGGGGTGGAGACGGGCGATGTTACGGAGATGGAAGTAGGCGCTCTTTGTGATGGAGAGGATATGGAATCAGAAGCTCAGCTCAGGGTCAAATAGGTTGCAAACAGTCTGGCTCGTCACAAAGAGGGCATGCAGACTTTCTGTACGGGACTGAGTGCTCAAGAACAAGCTGTATTTGGGGCTTCTGAAATGGTTATGTGAGGCCAATCAGTTTCTTCAGCCACCAGCTACTGTTCTTCTAATTCACGCTCATCAGTTTAGTTATATTCCTATTGCCTAAACCCATTTCCCCTCAGCCTAATTGCTCCTCCAAGCAGCCGTCTGTTTGAGGTAAGGTACGTAGGCTGCTGAGAGCGAACAGTTACAAGGGATAAGTGGTTGCTGGGGATGTCAGCTCTTAATCGGTTTTTATATTCTTATTTTTTAAAAAGCATCCTTTCGAAGGGCATTACTTGGCGGCCTACTTTTATTGTTATCTCTCATCCATAATTTGTTTTGACAACCTTTTAATCATTCTAATGCCCTGTTTTCTCCAGGGAGCCCAGTGCTAACTACAGAGGTATTTCACCAAGATAAGTTGGATAGTTGGTGTGTAAGGAGAAGCCATGCTTCTCATACTTCAGGGTTTGTACGTTTGTTTTTCTCTGCTGGTTTTCTTTTTGTAGGTAATGAGGCAACAAGCTGCCTCTTCTATCATAAAGACCCCTCTTCCCAAACTCCCCATTCTTCCTCCCACTTCCGCACCCCCCCCCCTCCCCCCCTCCCCCCCACTCCCTACAGGCCTTTCCAGGCTGATTTTCAAATTGTCAAAAAAACATACATCAAGCTGGTAGCTCAAGGAGTCGAGCACTTGACTCCTAACCATAAGATCATGGGTTTGAGCACCTGGGTCATGTCACACTCCAATTTGTTTGCACCAATGTTTTCAATCTGCTAAAATGAGAGTGCCACGTCAGTGAGGCATTCAATTAGGGAGGAGGAGGAGGCAGGGGGAAAAAGCAGAATCTGACATCAAATCACTTGCCTGGTTAAATTTCACATTCTATCCGCCAATGTGAAGCAGCATTAACCACAGTCATGGAGAGGTCAGTTTCAGCCAATGATGAAGCAGCATTGACCAGAGTCATGGAGAGCATGCTGGTATCTGACTGGGGCTGGATGCACGAGCCTGTGCACTTCAACTGGCTGACTAAACAGGCCAGGTACCCTGTGCTTCATCACAACTGTAAGTGATATTCATAACCTCAAATTCCACTACGGCTGATGATGAGAGAATGGCATCAGTTGGCATTATCTCAAATAAGATATTAAGTAAGAATGCAACAGCCAGCCACTTCACATATTCCTGCCATAGAGGGAACCCCGAGGAGAAGGAAGAGATTAGGTTTAAACAGGCACACAACAGGATGGAGGCACTGGGAGGAAACACAATGGAATGAAAGTAGGGAGGTACAAAGAATGGGTTAGCAATAAAATTATGGTTGCACTAAAGATGCGTGCTCAGCCATAGTTTTTCACTGGGACTGGAAGTGAGGGATAGTGAAGGGAGTAGTGTCTATTGTTTTGATATATATTGAGGAAGATCGTTAACTTTGTAATTATTGTAATAGATACTGTTTGGTCTGAATACTGTCCATTTACCTAACCTTTGTTAAAGAAGAATTGTTGGTTTATGACTCGAGTCTTAGTCTAATAGGGTCTGATAGCGTGTGCATTCAACTCGTCTACTGAACACAAGGAGAATTATGTGGTGGCACATAGTACATACCAGGAGGTCTACATATAGTTGGATGAGTGTTCTGTTCAATCCCTGTGTCTTGCGACCATTTACCTAGATATTAGACAGGCAACGGTACACTCCGGATCATAGGGGATGTAAGGCCCATTTATGAAAGCGATGAGTGGCACTGAACCAGAGTAGAATATCTAATATTACACTTTGTTATTAGCACCCTCATTGTTATAAAACAACATATCCTATGACTTCCTGTACACATGCAATGGGACAACTGTTTGTATACATCAAATTTGCATTTGTGTCAAGCAGAGATCCAGTTATTCAAATAAGCCATTTTAGAATAATTGGTTAACTCACAGAGCAGTGATTGACTCCAGAGAAGCCTAAATAAGTGTATGACTTGGAGGAGAGAGAGTGTTCATTCTTATACTTTTTCTTTTAATTGTTTGCATGGCTCTGTGGCTGATTGAATGAAGATATGGTCCTGAATTATCTACAGTAAGAGCAAATTGTGTAGAGCCAACCCATTTTTTCCCATTTGATAAAATAACTAGTTGAGATGAAAATTATGTTTGCATTCGCTAATAAGGCACTGCATTTGCAACTCTGCACACAAACCCAAGACTTCAGAGAAATCACATTTACAAATTTATTCTGTTGAAAGATTTGTATAGAATGTTCTTTTATTAAAAACAGAGAATCAAGAACACGTTAATGTGACTCACAAGCAATTATTCTGGTTGATTTTATTTCGACAGTGAGTAGGAATGCTCAAGAGACTCATTTGAATTCTGGCAAAAACAATGCAATATGGTAGAAACTTATCACACATTTTAATAATGAAAAAGACTTGCATTTATATAGCAACTTATCTCATCCAAAAATCTCAAAGTACTTCACATACAATAAATTATTATTGAGGTGCAGTGACCGTTATGTAAGGCAAACATGGCGGAAATTCTGTAGCAGAACCTTCCCCCATCAAACAGGAGGCAAATGTCTAGCTCATTTGGTTTTGGTCACTGGTTGAGGAAGGAATGTTCACTGGAATATGGGGAGAACTCCCTGCTCTTCAGATAGTACCATGGGATCTTCAACATCCACCTCAAGGTTGTGGGTTCAAGTCCCACTCCAGGGACTTGAGCACATAACGCTAGGCTGACACTCCAGTGCAGTGCTGAGGGAGTGCTGCCCTGTCAGAGATGCTGTCCTTCGGATGAGACATTAAACTGAGGCCCCGTCTACTCTCTCAGGTGGATGTAAAAGATTCCATGGCACTATTTCGAAGAAGAGCAGGGGAGTTATCCCCAGTGTCCTGGTCAATATTTATCCCTCAACCAACATAACAAAAACAGATTATCTGGTCATTATCACATTGCTGTTTGTGGGAGCTTGCTGTGCGCAAATTGGCTGCTGTATTTCCCACATTACAACAGTGTCTACACTTCAAAAGTACTTCATTGGCTGTAAAGCGCTTTGAGACGTCCGGTGGTCGTGAAAGGCGCTATATAAATGCAAGTCTTTCTTTCTTTCTCAATCACCAGAACAGACATGCCATGGTTTAACATGTGAGAAGTCGCACTACACCAGGTTATAGTCCAACAGCTTTATTTGAAATCACAAGCCTTCGGAGCGCTGCTCCTTCGTCAGGTGAAGAGAAGAGATGCATATAGGCACAGCATATATAGTCAGAGAACACTGCCAGATGATTACAGTTTATCTTTCTAACTGCCCTTTATCATACCTCGGCAGAGAGATAATCACGGCAATCAAAGGTGTAGATGGTTCTCCAAGGCGGCCTTCAAGACACACGACAACGCAAAATCGTCGAGCAGAAACTGATAGCCAAGTTCCGCACCCATGAGGACGGCCTCAACCGGGATCTTGGGTTCATGTCACGCTACATGTAACCCCACCTGACGTGCAGTCATCCAGACTCGAGTCGTCGTTGGCTTGTTCTCTCTACACAGATGCGGCCGGACCTGCTGTGATTTGCAGCAAAAAAAGTTTTTTGTTTTCCATACAGACCCTAGTATCTGCCACATTTGACCCCTTGTGACCCCACCTCATTGTCTTTGATGTAATGTTTTCCTGACTGACCTGTTTGGACACCATCCACACCTTTGATTGCCGTGATTATCTCTCTGCCGAGGTGTGATAAAGGGCAGTTCGAAAGATTAACTGTAATCATCTGGCAGTGTTCTCTGACTATATATGCTGTGCCTATATGCATCTCTTCACTTCACCTGACCAAGGAGCAGCGCTCCGAAAGCTTGTGATTTCAAATAAAGCTGTTGGACTATAACCTGGTGTTGTGCGACTTCTCACATTTGTCCACCCCAGTCCAACACCGGCATCTCCACATCATGGTTTAACATCTCATCCTTTGTAGTCTGGAATGGGTCAAGGGCAACAAAAGCTAAAAGTAACCAAACTTGTATAAGTGTCAGCTTGGTTTATTTGGTAGCACTCTTGCCTGGCATCAGAAGGCTGTGGGTTGAAGCCTCACTACAGCCTTAAACATACAATCTAGGCTACACTTCAGTGCAGTACTGAAGGAAAGCTGCATTGTCAGATGAGACCTTATACTAAGGTCTCCTGCTCAGCTGGACTTGGTGGATTTGAAAGACCCCATGACACAATTCAAAGAACAACAGGGAGTTCTCCTGTTTTTTGGCCAACATTCTTCCCTCAACCACCACCGCCAATTCATTCCATTTGCTGCTTGCGCACATTGGGTGCTGTGTTTGCCTGCATAACAACAGTAACTGTGCTTTAAAGTAATCCATGACTTTAAAGTGCTCTGGGACATCCTGAGAATGTAACAAGGCACAATATAAATGCAAGTTCTTTCTTTCTTTATACAATAGGACTGATGGTACCATCGCTAGTGGGGAAAGGGGGAAATGTGAGGCAATTTACACAAATTAGGATATTTTGGCAGAATTAGCTTACATCAGGTTGACTTCACATTACATCAGTTAAAAGAATATTTTAGGAGCTAGTCCTTTCAATCTGAAGTCCCACCTCCAGACAATAATATCTCAAGCTCAGTCGAACACCTCCATTCTCTTGTTCTTTCCTCTGCTTAATTTATTTAACAATCACTAACCATGACTCGAACACAGAAAATTAAATGAAATGCCTCACCTCTAATAGCTACAAAAAGGCTGATCTTCGTCAGATTGGACATTGGTATCCTGCGACATGAACAATGCTGCCTATAGTTGCATCCCAGATTGTGTATAGGCTCTTGGCTCCCATCGTATTCTGTGCTATCATGTCTAGTAGTTAGTTATTCTTATGAGAGGGATTACATAAAAATCCACAAACTTGTCAGTCGACTTCCATGAGGTTCCGATAATTTTATAGAACATAATAAGAATTGAGGGAGATATTTATCTAAATGCGATGGGCATTCTTTTTATAGTTAAAAAAGTTACAGAAAATAGTCTTTGCTCTTTGATGCTCTCTTTGCACTGGGTGGGGGAAGAGCGGGGTCAGAGGATAATTAGTGTAATATATGTGCATCCGAAAAATCTTGGGTGTGTCATGCTTATTGATTAGAGGGATATAGATTATACACCAAGGCAGAAGAGAACTGAAAATAGCCTGCACCTCCTGTACCTGGGCCTAAATGACAGGGCCAGATGGGTGGGCTGGAGACCTTTTCTAATGTCGACCTTCTTATGTCTATTAAAAGCATCATTTGCCACACAGACTGAGGTGTAATGGTGGCACTTCGAGTTGGAGCACCAAGTTACACCAGGCTCTCCAGTCTGTGTCCCCATTCTATTGAGTTCCCAATTTCAGCCTTGTGTGTAGAAGTACCAGGTGAAGATCGGGCATCTTCCTGGGGGAGAGAAATCAGAAGAGATGCCTCCAGTGGACTGCTGCTGTATCTCTGCTGGCAGCCAGCTAAAACAATAGCGGAACCATGTAGGAGCAGGATACCCACCTCCTCCCCTCAATCAGAGGGACATGACATAGGGCGCCCTAAAGTGGGGAAGGCTAAGCATGTCAGGGCTGTGTGCAGAAAGTCAGCTCAGGCAGGTAGGATGAAAGCTTCCTGTTTGTCCGCTGTAAGGACTGTATATTAATTGAGTTTGGGCCTTGTTCCAGAGCACAGCACTGACCCTTATTTTGGCACTAACAGACAATTTCAGTCAATGGACCAGAAGATGGTATAGAAAATGAAAGATTGCACAGTGACTCAGTGGAGGGTGCTTTTCAGAGGTTGAAGGTGTTGTGCACGGTTGGTGCAGAGTAAAAGGAGCTTTACCCTGCGTTCAACTATATTATACCTGAGCTGAGAGTGGTTGATTCAATACTAGTTCCCCGAAATAATAAACCATTTCATTTCCCAGCACAACGTCCCTCATCTTCACATGCATGCCAACCATCAGCTTTTTATGCTTACGGCCAGATTTTCAACCCATCTGTCAGTTTCCCAGCCTTTCTCTCTCTCTCTCTCTCTCGAGAAAAATCAGGTTTTTTTTCCCCACTAGGATTAGAGGTTGTCAACATAAACCAATCGGATCAGGCGGAAGTCACAGCTGGGGAATGTCAGGGCCCATCTGATTGGTCAGATTGTTTTCTCTTTCTGTTGGATGTGCACAGTTCTGTGGAAAGGTTCTGGGTGAGCAGATGGATTCTAAGAATTGTAGTTGCAGGAGTGTTTTAATCTTTGTACCCAAAAAAGTTATATATAACAAGTTAGCTACTAAATGCAGCTTTTTTAAAAAAAAAAAGAAAGGCTTGCATTTATACAAAGCTTTTCACGACCTCAGGATGTCCCAAAGCGCTTTACAGCCAATGAAGTACTTTTTGGAGTGTAGACACTGTTGTAATGTAGGAAACGCGGCAGCCAATCTGTGCACAGCAAACTCCCACAAACAGCAATGTGATAATGACCAGATAATCTGTTTCATTGATATTGATTAAGCGATAAATATTGGCCAGGGCACCGGGGAGAACGCCCCTTTTTTTCTGCAAAATAGTGTCATGTGATCTTTTACAGCCAACTGAGAGAGCAGATGGGGTATCAGTTTAACATCTCATCTGAAAGACAAAACCTCTGACAGTGCAGCACTGCCTCAGTACTGCACTGGAGTGTCAGCCTAGATTTTTTTGCTCAAGTCTCTGGAGGGGGACTATGAACCAACAACTTTCTGACTCAGAGGCAAGAGAGCTACCACTGAGCCACAGCTGACACTACCATTCCCTTAAACAAAAGCCAAATACTGCGGATGCTGGAAATCTGAAATAAAAACAGAAAATGCTGGAAATACTCAGCAGGTCAGGCAGCATCTGTGGAGATGACCCTTCGTCAGAATTCTTTGTCAGAAAGGTCATCGACCTGAAACGTTAACTCTGTTTCTCTCGCCACAGATGCTGCCTGACCTGCTGAGTATTTCCAGCATTTTCTGTTTTTACTACTATTCCCTTTACTTTTCCCTCAAAGGCACCTTCTGGGGCATGCCCAGCTGTTGTCATATATAAAGGTTTATTTTCTTCACGACTAGCTGCAGTAGGGTTTTCTTTGGCTTTATTAAGCATTCCTGTCACGGCACTGGTGGAATCACCAGGGTTTGGGAATAAAGTGGGGTAGAAGCGGAGATGAGTTTTACTTAATTTAAACATATTACATGGAGATTCCCATATTTAGGATTTTACAGAGCATTGGCTAATGTGTGTGGGAGTCGCAGTGCCCAGTGATGTTCTGTCACTTAGCTGTATTCAGTTTGCTTATGTGCTCGACATTGAGATCCCTCGGTTACCGTGACATGCTTGGGGAAAGGGCCAATATCACTTCTATTAGAGCAGTCAACATTCACTTGGAAATATGAGGAGTGATAATCAATAATAGTATCATAGTCACAACTAGACTGGAGGCCATCAGACAAATGCCTCTCATAAAATCATAGAATAGTAGAGCACGAGTCTTCGCTGGTTCTTTCGAAGAGCAATCCAGTTAGTCCCACTCCCCCACTCTTTCCCCATATCCCTGCAATTTGTTCTCCTTCAAGCATTTATCCAATTCCCTTTTGAAGGCTACACCACCCTATCAGGCAGTGCATTCCAAATCCTAAACACTCGTTGCGTAAAAACGTTTTTCCTCATGTCGCCTCTGGTTCTTTTGCCAGTCACCTTAAATCTGTGACCTCTGGTGATGGACCCTTCAGCCATTGGCCTCCAAGGGCACAAATACACCTCATCATGCCTGGTCCAGGAAACCACCATTTAAAAAAAAATGTTTGCTGTGTAATGACTTTTATGTCCAGCGTAAGAAAATAAACCTTTTTGACAGGTTCAAAAGAGCAAAACAGACTAGAAATTACTGCTGGGAATAATGGCAGATGAATACTTATCACATTTCTTTGATGTTCCTCTGTCTGTTATTCTAACAGAGAGTGTTAACTCATTTATTTTGACTTTCTTTAGTCTGTACACTACTTTTAATTGAATATAATTAAAATGTGTGGAACCCTGCCGGGCAGAATTACAGTGGGCTCCAAAATATTGAAAAATGCACAAATAAAGCATCAAAAGTGAAAACTTGCTGGATGCACAACTATAGATCTTATGCAAAATTAATTCTTACAACTTCAGTCCTCACGCGTCCCCTTCCCCACCCCACCCCGCACCCTCCCACTTCAGTCATTTCTAAATTCACCCCTTTAGTAAAAATGGTCAAATGTTGACCATGTTCCACTACATTTTCAATGCGACCTGCTGATCTTTGCTTGCCATTAGGCCTATATTCAGGGCTATTTTCTCGGGCTGT
The DNA here is from genome assembly GCA_030390025.1 of Squalus acanthias. Taxonomy (NCBI): domain Eukaryota; kingdom Metazoa; phylum Chordata; class Chondrichthyes; order Squaliformes; family Squalidae; genus Squalus; species Squalus acanthias. Next base: position 81,192,917 of record CM059425.1, on the reverse strand, counting down.
GTTAGCTTTTGTGAAGCTGTTGGTCAACTGCTGCTAGCCTTCTTGGTTGCCATGTGTGCTTTGGTGAGCATAAAAATTCTTTTATCAAAAAAGGTTTGTCTTGGAGAAGGAGATACGGTTCACACCGCCACACACCTAAAAACATTTAGGCACCTAATAATATTATGAGGCTGAAGAGATTGCCAACAAAAGCCATCAACAGCGCAATACCACCAACACCTGCCTCAACACATCAAACTTCTCACTTTTAACTAGAGTCCCAGCTCTGAGACCGGCTGGCACCAGACCACTCGTTTTATTGCACTGTCATCACCCCTACACTTGGGAAGCATTTGAATACTTTGAATAAGGCGAATGTACAGTTGGTGTTTTTTTTAAAAAAAGAACCTGCCAATCTTAAAAGGAAAAGAAAACAAAAAAGCTTCTCTACTTCACATTAATGAGGAATGATCGACACATGGGGTTATTTTTAAACAAGTGGATGAACAGCTATCACTGGCAAAATCCTATCACTTTGAGAAGAATTTCAGGGAAAAAGAAAATCACTGGAGACTTCATTTTCAAGCTAAACCGAGAGATTTCCCCCAGTAACTTTCGTTAAGTTCTGTTATTTATAAAGCAAAGTGCTACATCCATCATTCTCTACATCCATCATGCCAGCGGGAATCTGGTATTTTTTTGTTTCTTTTGCACATGACTAAATGATTTTAAAGAATCCGATTGAGAAATATAGCCATACAAAGCAGGTTTCATACAAGAAGCCTTTGCCATCAAGATATAAAGAAAATAATAGTTTTAAATCATAAAAGTGTTTAAAATCATGAAGGTTTTAGATAGAGTAAATAAAGACAAACTGTTTCCAATGTCTGAAGGGTCGATAACCAGAGGGCACAGATTTAAGGTGATTGGCAAAAAAACCAGAGACGACATGAGGGAAAACTTTTTTATGCAACGAATGGTTAGGATTTGGAATGCACTGCCTTATAGGTTGGTGGATTTAGATTCAATAGCAGCCTTCAAAAGGGAATTGGATAAATACTTGAAGGAGAAAAAATTGCAGGGATATGAGGAAAGAGCGGGGGAGTGAGACGAACTGGATTGCTCTTCGAAAGAGCCGGCGCAGATTCGATGGGCCGAATGGCCTCCTTCTGTGCTGTACAATTCTATGACTCTTTGGGCAGGATTTTCCCAGCACTGAGGAGACGGGTTTGAAGGCGGGACTGCCGGGAAAATGGCAGAAACTGGGAGCGGGTACCAACCCCGCTCCCAACCCGCCTCCGTGCCATCTTCCCGGGAGGCGGGTCCCTGAGTCGCACAGGGACCCGTCTCCTCGAGGTGGGAAGGGGATTAGAGCCAATTAACTGCTCGTTAATAGGTAGTTAACAGGCGGTTTTGAGGCTTTTCCTCATTTTACGCCTGCAAGTGCGGGCTTCCCAACGGCTGCGAACCTCGCCAGGGTCAGCGAGGCGAGCAGTGGGTCTGCGGGGGTGAGAGAGGTCGATATGTAAGCTGTAGAGGTGAGTGATGGGTGCAATTGTGGACAGATAAGTATGAGAGGTGAGTGTTAAGTTTTGTAAAAAAATTCTTATCCTTGCTTCTTTCTGTAGGCTTCAACCCTTGGGGATCCAGAGGTGCCTCATCTCAACGGCAGAGATGACAGAATGGCTGCTGCATTCTCAGATGCAGCTGCCATCTGCTTTCTGCTGAGGAGAGAGGTCTTGGTAAGCCTTTGTCCAAGGGATCACCTTAGAACAGAGATTGTCAGTGTTTGGCAACTTCTCAAAGCTGTCAAACGCTGACAATTCATCTGTCAAAAAAATTTCGACAGATGAAGCATCATATGGTGACGTCATCTGTCACCGCCTTTCCCTTAATTGGCCGGTAAGCCCGCAGGGCGGGCTTAACAAGGCCAATCAAGGAAAAATAGCGTGGGTTCGTCGTACGTTGCTGGGGGCGGGACTAGAACCCGGAAGGCAGCAGTCCCGCCCCCAACTCGTCTCGGCTGGCAAAATCCAGCCCTCTGATTCTATAATAGTGTGCATCTTAGAAATTGGAAATTAAACCAGAAAATCTTGGAAATGCATAGCAGATCCATCAGCATTTGAAGGATAAAGACAGTTAACCTTTCAGGTGGGATCTTGAATCAGAACTTGCCTTGGTTTCACCCATAATTTCCTGCATGAAACTATTGCACAAAAGGTCTAACTGTTAGACATGGCATTCGATAAGGTGCCATACAAGAAGTTATTAAACAAAATTAGGGCTCATGGGATTGAGGGTAATATACTAGCATGGATTGAGGATTGGTAAACGGACAGAAAACAGAGAGTAGGAATAAACGGGTCATTTTCGGGTTGGCAGGCTGTAACTAGTGGGGTACCGCAAGGATCAGTGCTTGGGCCTCAGCTATTCACAATCTACATCAATGATTTGGATGAGGGGACCAAATGTAATATATCCAAGTTTGCTGATGATACAAAGCTGGGTGGGAATGTAAGTTGTGAGGAGGATGCAAGGAGGCTTCAAGGGGATATAGACAGGCTAAGTGAGTGGGCAAGAACACGGCAAATGGAATATAATGTGGAGAAATGTGAAATTATCCACTTTGGTAGGAAAATAGAAAAGTAGAGTATTTTCTAAATGGTGAGAGATTGGGAAATGTTGGTGTTCAGAGGGACCTGGGTGTCCTTGTACACGAATCACTGAAAGATAACATGCAGGTACGGCAAGCAATTAGGAAAGCAAATGGTATGCTGGCCTTTATTACAAGAGGATCTGAGTATAAGAGTAAAGACGTCTTACTGCAATTATATTGGGCCCTGGTGAGAGCACACCTGGAATATTGTGTACAGTTTTGGTCTCCTTACCTAAGGAAGGATATACTTGCCATAGAGGAGTGCAACGAAGGTTCACCAGACTGATTCCTGGGATGGGGGGATTGTCCGATGAGGACAGATTGAGTAGACTAGGCCTATATTCTCTAGAGTTTAGAAGAATGAGAGGTGATCTCATTGAAACATACAAAATTCTTACAGGGCTTGACAGGGTAGATGCAGGGAGGATGTTTCCCCTGGCTGGGGAGTCTAGAACCAGGGGCCACAGTCTCAGAATAAGGAGTTGGCCATTTGGAACTGAGATGAGGAGAAATTTCTTCACTCAGAGGTTGGTGAATCTTTGGAACTCTCTACCCCAGAGGGCTGTGGAGGCTCAGTCGTTGAGTATATTCAAGACAGAGATAGATAGATTTTTGAATATTAAGGGAATCAAGGGATATGGGGATAGGGCGGGAAAGTGGAGATGAGGTCGAAGATCAGCCATGATCTTATTGAATGGTGGAGCAGGCTTGAGGGGCCGTATTGCCTCCTCCTGCTCCTATTTCTTATGTTCTTATGTTATGTTCTTATGTTATAAAAGGATTCTGGTCTATTTGCTGACAAAGAACTGTAGCAAGTGAAAAACGTAGAAAGACTTGCATTATATAGCACCTTTCATGATCTCAGGATGTTCCAAAGCGCTTTACAGCCAATGAAATACTTCTGAAGTGTAGTCACTGTTGTAGTGTATGAATGGTGGCAACCAATTTGCACACAGCAAGATCCCAGAAACAGTAATGTGATAATGGTAGATATTGCACAGTACATCACAAGATAGACATAGATGACTGAGGTCATTGGACCCGTGCAGAATAAAAACAACTTACATTTCTACATTGTGCCATTTAATTGTAACTTGAATTGATTTAAGGTATTTGCCTTCACTGTCCCAACCAGAAGACCATTCCAAATGTTGATAACTCCTCATCTGAAAAAGAACATCCTGACATCTGTCTTAAATGTTCCTTACATCAGTTTCAGTCTATGGCCTCTTGTTCTAGTCTCCTGACATACCTTGATATAGTGCTCTAGGTTTAGGTTACCTATACCAATTAATACCTTGTATGCTTGTATCAAGGACCCTCTCAGTTCCCTCCTTTAACGGCTAACAGATCCACTTTTCCCGGTCTTTCCTCATGACACAATCATTTGATGCCTAGGATCAGCCTCATGGTTCTCTACACCAGTCTGGCTGGGAATAATTGACAGTGAGGTCCATTTCAACAAGTCCTATGTACTTTCACTTGTTATCTCACTCTCAGTAATTCCACTTCTACTTTCTTTCATAGTCCTCTTTATCAGTGTGCTCAAAAGGAGCTGAAAAGATGTGATCTCTCCTGTATATTAGATGCTTGCTAACACTGGTGCACAAAAAGTGACTCAGTCACTGCGGCTGACATCATATCAGGCACTCACTGCCTCCATCACTAATACAGTATTATTTTACAAATAAATTAAATTTTACTCTTCACTTTAAAAATGTTATGACAGAGAACTGCCAAAATCAATAGCAGGCATTTAATTTTTACATAACTTACACAGGCATCGGGTTTCAGGCCAGCTCTTGCTATCTGAGACTTCTACAGCTGTAATGATATGAAGACAGATGGACAGGGGGTGACTTCGCAGTGAAATCCCTCACACTGGGCATATGAAATTAAAAGGCTCATTTAGTTACAAAGTAGTTTGTTCGTTTTAGGCAGAATGTGCAATAAACTGGTAATGGGCCAGATTTTGCTAGATCTCATGGCATGCCCAGTTAGCTAGACCTTTTCCTGCACCCTTCAGCTCAAAAATCTTTGTCCACAAAGTTGCTGGAAGTGCGAGCTGATAACAGCACAATGAAAACAACGGGGCATCTGGGACTTTGGTGAACGATGGGACCAGCAGTGTATCTCCATAACCAATGAGATTTAAGGATTGAGCATAAACAGAGGAAGGACTGAGAAGGATGGTGAATTACAGTGGGTGAATTCAATGTTAAATCAGGTACAGAAAGGGAAATAAAGAGAGTGAAAGAAAGACTGGATTAAGAGAGAGAGAAAAAGAGACAGAAAGGAAAAATAAGAAAAAAAATTACATTTTAAAATTTGATATTTTTAACATCTCCGGCAACAATTCACTACCTGCAGGAATGAGAATCTACACTTTCAATTGTTCACTTTTAGGGCAAAAGAGGTTGATTGGCAGTCATTAATAATTATCTGGTCATTAAAAGGGTACTTACGCTGTTAATTACTAGACTTAACTTTCTGTGGCGCGTTTAATGGACAATTAATGTGCGCATCAAGCAACCGCATGAAAATCACGGGGAGGTTAAGTGCGAGATGTCGTTTTCATGAAGCTAATGTCCAGCAACTTATGACAATTCGCAATTCATGGGGTATCTCTTCCTCGCTACAAGTTGCTGACCAATTTTCACATTAATAACAGTGTGCGTCGTTCGGACACCGTTATTTTTTCAGCAAATTCTGGCCCAATATGCTTTGCACATTGTTCTCTGTACCAGCCTTCAGAGCATGATTGTCACCACCAGTGTATCATTAGTGGAACTGGCTGGACTGAGTTACTGGGCCCTCCAGCAGAACATATCCATTTGCAGGTGAAGCTCCTGGATTAATGGCCGTCTCTCTCTCCTGACATCACTTCAGCTCTCTCGCACTCTCAGGTTCAGCAACTCCTCCCAGCCAGCTCTCCCAAACAGTTCATCAGTACTCGCATTTTAAAACAGAAATACATTTTTTTTAGAAACCATCTGGAATAGATAAATCAAACAAAACTCGATATTAATGACAAATGTTTATAACCGGGGTCCTGGTCATGGATTTGCTCTTTGAAGGAGTGATGTGTTAATAGATTCCACTGTTTACAGTTACAACCAAAGGTTCGGGTGGAGTGGGGAAGAAAGAAAATGAAACATTCATTTCATTCATGGCTCTTTCAGAAATAGACGCAACACATTGTGTTGTACTCAGCGGAATGTCACAAGACACAATTCAGTCACAGTGAGATGCCATGAATGTAATGAGCTTCCTGTTTCCCAGAGGATGAAACATTTTCTTTGTTGTACTTACTGCATGAACCTGTCAGAAACACAGTTGTTGTGACTGTCATCAGCATTTGGATGGGTTTACCAACAAAATGTTGCCCATGCCCACCAAGAAGGAAGCCCAAGCCATAGAGGCTGCCCATTAAGTTCAAAGTCATGCTTTAAAAAGGCACTATCTGACTTACTTGGTTACTTCTTTTTTGCTTTAAAATTTCTAGTTAGAAAGGTTCAGAGGAAAATGTTCAAGAGAATGCACAGTATTTCACCTCCGGACAATTTGGACTATTTTAAAAACTGCTCGCCACAAAAAACCACGAGGGTGTATTAAAAAATTCCTCGTCAACTCCCAAACACATAGAATATGGCATTGTGGATAAATATAAACAATACACTGGGTCAATCAGAAATATCAACCATCAGGCTGGAAAGTGTTACAGAAGCAAAATGTGCCTTTTCACCATGCAAAAACATGAAACGTTACTGCAAAGCCACACTCAACTTCATCCTGCTGTGCCATTCATCACATCCCCATCACTCTGCCTTCCCTACCTTACTCCTGCACATCTTTACTCACACCAACTTACCTTGCACCTCCACCCATCCCTCTCTATCTACATTATCACTTCCCCATCTCACTAGCCACCCCTCACCCTCACCCTCAACCTACTGCAAGCATACCAACTAACAACACACAAGGGTAGGCACCTGGATGGTTTAGCCAATGTTCATGTGAAATTTCTTTTAATGTGTTGACAAACATCGAAATCTATATTTTCAACACTTTACCTTATTGGACAGATCTGTGCTCACCTTTGGAAGTGAGTTCCAGTGAATGTTCAGACATAACTTCCTCCTCCCCCCAATTGTGATGAGTGTGAAAGGAATGGCTTGGACATTGTAGGGATGCTTTATGGTGCTGGTGTCAACCTGGCGCATCATGTGGCAGCCAGGGTGTACAGCGTCAACTGAAGTAAATCTGGCCATGGTGATTCTATTGCTGGCCTCCCGGGCAACAATGTTGTCGGGTGTTGATGCCCTGTATCCTGTGCAGCATCAGGTGATTGCGGAGAAGGTTGGTATTGTTGTTGGTGATGTTGGTGTGCCTGGTGATGTTGGTGTTGGGGCTGATCGTGGAAGGATTCAGAGGACCAAGGTGAGATTTTTTTCAAGGGCACCGATGTTGCTGGAATAGATGGCAACTGAAGTTGAGATGACAGAAGCGATCTGTCAATGGTGAGAGAGCTTGCGCCAAGGAGATGACAGCGGATAGAGAGTTTACTCCAAACACTTCCAAACTGCATAAAGCTCAAAAGTGTCTTCCAAGTCCTGAAGGTTCAAGTTTCTGACATTGGAAAGTAAACAGCTGTGAAATGGTAGCTTTCATACCACTTTTGCAGCTGTCACCTAGTCACAGCAATTGAGAGCCCATAGAGAACCTGACCTACTTACCTGACGTGATCTCCGAACGGCGTGAAGCTCTTTAAAAAAGTGGGAAAATAGAAATAGGCTGGCAAAATAGTAGTTAACAAGCATTGAACTATCTTAAATGCCTCCCCCGCTGCTTGGTGATGGGTCTGTTCTGAAATCGCAGACCCGACACTTTGGAAACTTACATGGAGGCGGGTTCCCAACCCACTGTCAATCATTTTGATTTTGACAGCGGACCCGCCTCTGAACCTGCACTCTGAGCGCCAGCAAAATCACGGCCCAAATGTTTTATGTTGGGGGAGGAAGTGGAATTATTCTTACCTCTGTTACGGAAGTGTGGTAATGTTGTTTTCATACTCTCTAGTCCACAATCACAGCACAGGTTAAATAATTGGCTTACCTCTACATCTATCACTAAATCTGTCACATACACCTATTAATCTTTTATTCTCGAATGAAAAACTCAGCTGCCCATGTCCTAACTCGCACCAAGTCCCGTTCATCCATCACCCCTGTGCTCGCTGACCTACATTGGCTCCCGGTTAAGCAATGTCTCGATTTCAAAATTCTCATCCTTGTTTTCAAATCCCTCCATGGCCTCGCCCCTCCCATCTCTGTAATCTCCTCCAGCCCCACAACCCCCCAAGGTATCTGCACTCCTCTAATTCTGCCCTTTTGAGCATCCCTGATTATATTCGCTCAACCACTGGTGGTCGTGCCTTCTGTTGCCTAGGCCCTAATCTCTGGAATTCCCTGCCTAAACCCCTACGCCTCTCTACCTCTCTTTCCTCCTTTAAGACACTCCTTAAAACCTACCTCTTTGACCAAGCTTTTGGTCATCTGCCCTAATTTCTCCTTATGTGGCTCGGTGTCAAATTTTTTGTCTTATAATACTCCTGTGAAGCACCTTGGGACGTTTTCCTATGTTAAAGGCACTATATAAATACAAGTAGTTGTTGTTGAAAACAACTTCAGTTCTGTGTCGCACTTCAGCACTTAGAGCCCAGACCCTTGGAATTGTCCGCTTCAACCAATCCATTAATGTCCCTATAACATTTTGGAACTTTTACCTACATGGCTTGGAATGAATTTTGTTTTAATGTATGTTATTGTTATACGGTCAGATTCAGCTGATAAATGGCTCACTCAGAGATATGCAAAACACTTAGAATGTTCATTAGGATGGTTCCCAAAATGGGATACCAGACAGATCAGTCATCACAGACATCATATTGTTTAATTATGCATGCTACATTAACTTTGAGACAATGAAGGGCGTTACAGGGTGGCCATTGGTATCTTCTGCCATTCGGATCAGCTGAACGAAAGCTACAAGCTTCCATGCCTTTTCGTCTGATATCTTTGCTAACAGAATCCTATTCATTACGCGCCCATATTTTATGTTCCAACATGCTTTTCATTCAGGGTGATAACTGATTGACAGCTCAGCGAACTATTCTTCAACAACTAGAGTTGAGGGAAGGTTCAGGGGACAGGCTCTGTTTTTCTCTGGAGATGTCGTCTGAGGCAGTGAGGCACGTTGCAGATATTTTTCTTGCCATTAGCTTGTGTCAGTCACACATATAAAGAAGCTTGCGAATGGCAGATAGAACCCATACTACTGCAATGTGAAGACAATGCTAGTTAGCACAGCGATAATCAGTTAATAAAAGAAATAACTTGCATTTGTAATAGCGTCTTTCAGGATGCCCCAAAGTTCTTCCCGGGCAATGAAGTACTTCTGAAGTGTTGTAGGAAAACACAGCAGCCAATTTGCACACAGCAAGGTCCCACAAACAGCAATATAATAAATGACCAATTAATCTGCTTTTGTGGCATTGATTGAGGGATAAATGTTAGCCAGGACACCAGGAGAGCTTACCCTGCTCTTCCTCAAACAGTGCAATTTGATTTTTTACATCCCCCGAGAGGGCAGATGGGGCCTCGGTTTAACATCTCATCCGAAAGACGGCACCTCCGACAGTGCAGCACTCCCTCAGTACTACACTGGAGTGTCAGCCTGGATTATGTGCTTAAGTCTCTGGAGTGGAACTTGAACCACTTCTCTCTCCTTAAGGATTTTCGAGTGAGCCAGGAGAACAGCACTCACGTGACCATTCTTCATGCATGACTGCTCAAGCATACACACACACACACACTATAGCAGGAGACACGGGATAGTAATAAGGATTAGAAACACTGGCCAATTTGCCCCTCCTTAGCCCAGGGTCACTGATGCCGATCATAGAGTCTCAAATGATACCTTAACACAGCACAATCTAGAGCTCCCATTGACATTACACTTTGTATGATGACAGTGCCACTTTAAAAAAAAACACAGCCACAGACAGAATTTACGGCATTGATTCGTCTTTACAAAGTACAGCCAGAAAAAACTTTAAAAGTTCCTCAGGACATTGCTGAATATTAATGCCAACTTGAGAATTAAATATTTGAGGATTCTCACACTCTTGTCTCCAGTTGTGACGCAAAGAGTTTTCACCATAGAGACAGTCTTGGTCTGATTCTCTGCAGACAATGATGTGCCAAGGCAAGGGATGATGGGAAGTTGGTCATTAGAGAAACTGTTCTGTTGCTGAAATATGAACACAACTAAAAATAGCTCCAGCTTTAGGCTAATTCAATAGACATCCATGTCATTAAATTCATCTGTCGGGAGTACATGTCAAACTGCTGGTGATGCTTATGCAAATTATCCACCCTGTTCAACACTTCAGAATATTAAAAATTGTTATAATATAAATAATTGCATTTACATGACATCTTTCAAACAGAAACATCTTGAAGCCCTTTATGCGATGAATTACTTTTTGAATGGCAGTTAATATTGTTATGTATTGCTATGTATTTTATGCCTCATCTGCAAACCTTTACTCTATTTTGATTAACACGATCAGATGTGCAGGGCAATGGGACCCTGTCGCAAAGAAATGAAAAGTAGCTATAAATCTGCAAAAATCACAAGGCTACCTGTGGGATCAGGCAAAATTTCCCACAGTGACCTGATACCCTCTAAAGGCGGAATGCATTCTTTTGGCAGTGGTGGGGTATAGTTCGCACCCTCCAGTATCTCACCATTCTTTATGTGTGAGCCCAGACAGTGTTTGCAAGCTATCTGACTACGTGCGGCATCACAGCCCGACCCGATTCTGTCCTCACCGGACATCCACACGCCTGCACTTCCAGCGCGGGTATGTCTGCATTCCAAAGAGGAGCCAGAATCCTGGATGATTTATTTCCCCCCTTCTTAATACAGGCCACGTGAGGCCAATGGTAATGTCCCAGATCACCAACAAACAACTGAGCACAGACCGAGACTCAAACGTGGGAACAACAACAAAAGATGCTGGAAAACACTCTCTAAGTCAGGCAGCATCAGTGGAGGGAACAGACAAGTTGACGTCTCGAGTGTGGGTGCTTCATCTGAACGGCTGACTCTTTATCAGTTTTGATTAAGGGTCCACACCCAAGACATCGATGTGTCCGATCCCTCCACAGATGCTCCCTGACCCGCTGGGTTTTTGCAGCATTTTCTGATTTCCATCATCTACAGTTATTTGATGGATCTTGGAACCCTTCTGCTCTGTATGGCTCAGTCACTCGTCATTAACCAGCTGAGCCATCAGGGTGGGGGGGGGGGGACAGGAGAAGCAAAGGCAGGATCTTTAGTGAAACAGTTGCTACATCCCGGCAAGGCGTGCATGGTGCCAGGTGAAATGGCCACTCACATGGTGCTGGGATTATTTGACACTTGGCTCCAGCTCAGACATGCCCCTGTTGCTGTGGAATGCAAACTGGTCTCAAGTAGGTCAATGTACTTCATATTCAGTTATTCTCAAGGGGAGCGCAGTTACTTATTTTGCCCAGTCAGTGGAGTCATGTAACTTTGATGTGACAAGCCAGTAAGGCTGTGTGTGAAATCATTGTTTCTGCCCTTGCTACCTAGTCACCTTTCTAGACACTTGATTCAATCTGACAGCAATGACCACTTAACACAGGTGTACATGGAACAACCCCATGTACCAATTAATAAATAATAACCTGAAAAGTTATGATTACACACACACACACATACATACAAAGAGAGACACACATGCACAGACACACAAACTCACTTTGGTACCAATCCTAATTAGCATTAAGATTTGCAATTTCTCTGCAACAGTTTCATTATTTTACATTTACACTTAAAAGGTATAAATTAGCAGAGAGACATTCCAAACTCTGTTTACTACATAATCGACTTGCTAATGTTCCAAACTTCGATCCAACTAGAACCTATCCAATCCCATTTATACTAATCTTTTAACTGCAGCCATTATTTCGGATTTAGAACATTGTTTAAAAACTTGCATCTAGGAAAGCACCTCATGACAAAACCTCTCTGAGTGCTTCAAAGTGAATTGCTTAAGTTTTGAAGTGTTTTTTGTAGGCAAACATGGTTGTCAATCTGCAGCACAAACAGCATTGAGGTGAACAGCTGGTTAATTTGTTTTTTGGTGATATTTGTTGAGGGTGTCCAAAAAAACAGTAGAACCTCCTGCTCTAATTTAATTAGTGGGATCTTCAATGTCCGCAATACTGCAAATCCTAATTAGGATCGGCACCAAAGGATGGATGGGTATGCATGTGTGTGCCTGTGCCTGCGTGTGTGTAATAATAGGACAGGCAGACATGGTACATCTGAGAAATGGTGCAGGAAGCCAATTGTGCATCAACATAGTCAAATTGCAATGTCTTAAGTTCAAAACAACAGAAATAAACGGAGTCATTATTCTATGATATTATTCCCTGGACAGTCACTGTAGTTCTGACGAAAGGTCATCGACCTGAAATGTTAACTCTTGTTTCTCTCTCCACAGATGCTGCCTGACCTGCTGAGTGTTTCTAGCATTTTCTGTTTTTATTTCAGATTTCCAGCAGCCGCAGTACTTTGCTTTTGTGTTCGAGTCACTGCAGGGTACCTTTTTTCCTTATAATACAGAAGCAAGCTACAATATAGAGCCTGGAACAGGTGCCAAACACTATTCAGGAAGTTGGCACTGCAAGCAAAGTATTAGAACTGACTTTGTGCTCTTCTAATGCTCTCTGAAATAAAGTGACCTCTGATAGAACACATCTGGCTATAAAGTGACCTCCTATAGAACACATCTGGCTATAATGTGACCTCCGATAGAACACAATTGGCTATAAAGTGACCTCCAATAGAACACATCTGGCTATAATGTGACCTCCTATAGAACACATTTGGCTATAAAGTGACCTCCAATAGAACACATCTGGCTATAATGTGACCTCCGATAGAACACATCTGGCTATAATGTGACCTCCGATAGAACACATCTGGCTATAAAGTGACCTCCGATACAGCACATCTGGCTATAAAGTGACCTCCGATACAGCACATCTGGCTATAAAATGACCTCCGATACAACACGTCTGGCTATAAAGTGACCTCCGATACAACACTTATGGCTCTTCCACTTGCAGATTAACAGTATTTGCCCTAGACGCCAAAGGGTGTGTTATTGAAAAAGAGTTAGAAGACCGAAATTCTGCAGAATTAACTTCACTGCAGCATCAAAACAAGTGGCATTTTGTGTCTGTGCTGAGTTTCGCTCAAATCAGCCAGGGTGCCAAGCGAAACACTGCAATAGTTCTTGGCAGCCCTGGGCTCAGAGGAGGGGGGAAATAAGCGAGGGTTCTCACTCCTGATCACCCTCCAGCAATCCCTGCCAGATAATGTGGATGGCAGCCGAGGAAAGGGTCAGTCCCGCAAGACAGCCAACAGTTTAGGCTCGCACATGAGGAGTGAGCATTTAGGGGAGGTAACGGGCCAGCATGTGCCTGGCTCCCGAAGCAAACTCCAAAAGAGTCAGTGGCTTCAGGAGAGAAGGGGAAGAAAGAGAAATTTGGGATGAAGTAACATAGCGCGCAATAACAACTCAACAATGCTATTGAGGGGAGTTCTATTACAGTGAAGCAAACACTGGCTGCATTACTTATCAGTAATGTGGCATTCACCTGAAACATGCATAAAACATATCCCAATATCATTGCTGTTCAAATAAATACCGTTTCTGCTTACATCGCGGGATTAGAACATAGCAGCCACCTGCCTGTCCTTCACAAAACTCTGTCTCTGCATGTCAACCACCCCACCCCCCCCCCCCCCACCCCGTCCCATGCTCTAAATGCAACAATATTTATTAAAAATTCAGAAATAAGTAATAAGGTTATTTATTATAATAAACAACACACCACTTGTCTGGTTAACTTTGTCAACCACTTCATAATCTTGAAAATTTCAATTGGATTGCCTCATTAGTCCTTTTTTCAAGAGAAATGAAGCCCATGCTTTATGTCAGTTTTTCCTTGCTTTCTCTCACTCTGTCACTCCTCCAACAGTTCAGCTCACTACCGCCTGCCCCAGCCCTTCCCACTGCAAAGTCAGGCCATTCAGAAATAACAACAGAAAACGCTGGAAAAACTCAGCAGGCCAGGCAGCATCCGTGGAGAGAGAAACAGAGTTAACGTTTCAGGTTGAAGACCTTTCGTCAGAACTGGAAAAAAGCAGGAAATGAAATAGATTTTAAAGCAAGTTTAGGGCTGGGAAAAGGGGGAGGGGATGAAAGAACAAAAGGGAAGGTCAGTGATAGGACAGAAAGCAGGAGAGATTAAGAGACATTGAGAGACATTAAGAGATATTCAAGGCAAGAGGAGGTGGTAATGTGACAGGTTAAGAGACAAAGGATGGCTCTAGATGAAGTGTGAATTGCGCTGGCAGAATGAAGGAGAGCTGCCAGCTTCTGGGAGGGAAGAAAAAAAGGGCCAAACAAAAGTGTGGATAAGAAAAAATAAAATAAAAATATATATATATGTGATGGGGGCCAGAGTTATGATCTGAAATTGTTGAACTCTATGTTGAGTCCAGAGGGCTGTAGAGTGCCTAATCGAAAGATGAGGTGCTGTTCCTCGAGCTCCATTCAAGCAGAAAGCTCCTATGGTCTTCATTCAGCCTTATGTCAACAATTTAGCTACGTTCAGTAGCCATATTTTGCAGGTGTCTACAAAAAACACAACTACAACTGCAAAAGCTACACCAATACAATTAGGTCCATAGTTACAATTGTAGTCAGCTCTCCTTTACCAGTGGGGAGTCAGTGCTGTCAGTTGGCCTTGTCCCATGTGAGGGAAGTAAATGCAGAGCACATATAATGAAAGAAGCAAGCACTGTCAATCACAACATTCCCCTCCCCATCTCCTGCAAATTGTTTATCGTATTTTTATTCTGAAGATGCTGGTGCGTGAAAGAAATTGGTAGTGATGAGTAAATTGTGGCTAATGTAAGAACATGAGAAATAGGAGCAGGAGTAGGCCATACGGACCCCCGAGCCTGCTCCGCCATTCACTAAGGTCATGTCTGATCTTCTACCTCAACTGCAGTTTCCCACCCTATCCCCATATCATTTGAATCCCTTAGTTTTCAAAATGTAGTTCACTAACTTTCTCATGTGAACATTGTATAAAAGAAGATATGTTAGCTATCCTTTGATTAGGAAGAATAAAATGTATCTAAAACTACATTAGTGTCCCTTACAAAGACGGCAGCCATACATCTTTTCTATTAAAACAGATTTGGTTCTGGACAGCAAATGGCACAGTATGCTGATGCACTAACACACACACTGCACCACAGAAAGTAAAATGCAGGCTCTTGTTATATTAGTCCAATATTTTATTTATCAAGACAGACTTAAGGGTCCGAAGTGAGATAAAAACACTGAAACATAAACAGAATCATAAAACAGAACTGCCCATTAAATGTATAAATATGCCTTATATTTATGGCTAACAGTTTGGTTAAAAACAAAAGCAACCAAAGAAATACTATAACTTGCATGAATTTAGAGGACACTGGGGCAGGAATGGAAATGCAACTTATATAGCAGATGTTACATTGCTCATCAGTAGAGTGTTTCCTATTAACAGTGCCTGAAAATGGAAACTCCTTTTTCCTCAATACATTTGTCCACTGCACATGCTTCCAACTTTACTGCACAAAGTAAATAGAATGCTGAACTGGATAGACAAAGCAGTAAAGTACAAGATAGAGCAAGTCATGCTTAAACTTAGTGCTCTGGTCAGACCGCATTTTGAATACTGAGTCTAGTTCTGGACACCCAAGAATTAAGGGGATATTAAAGCCCTTCAGGCAGCTCAGAGGGTAGCTACCAGACTGATCCCTAGTATCAGAGGATTAAGGTGTGAGGAACGACTGGATAAGCTTGAGCCTTTTTAGCCTGAGTGGTGACAGCACCGAGGAGCCTGTATTTAAAGAGAGCGGGACCTGAGGGCAGCATGGACCAGAGCAGCAGCACCGAGGAGGCTGTACTTAAAGAGAGCGGGACCCGAGGACAGCACGGACCAGAGCGGTGACAGCACCGAGGAGCCTGTACTTAAAGAGAGCGGGACCCGAGGACAGCAAGGACCAGAGCGGTGACAGCACCGAGGAGCCTGTACTTAAAGAGAGCGGGACCCGAGGACAGCAAGGACCAGAGCGGTGACAGCACCGAGGAGCCTGTACTTAAAGAGAGCGGGACCCGAGGACAGCACGGACCAGAGCGGTGACAGCACCGAGGAGCCTGTACTTAAAGAGAGCGGGACCCGAGGACAGCAAGGACCAGAGCGGTGACAGCACCGAGGAGCCTGTACTTAAAGAGAGCGGGACCCGAGGACAGCACGGACTAGAGCAGTGACAGCACCGAGGAGCCTGTACTTAAAGAGAGCGGGACCCGAGGACAGCACGGACCAGAGCGGTGACAGCACCGAGGAGCCTGTACTTAAAGAGAGCGGGACCCGAGGACAGCACAGACCTGAGCGGTGACAGCACCGAGGAGCCTGTACAATTCTGGTGAATTGAAAAACAACAAAGAAACAAGGAATGACGTCAAAGGATAGCAGGTAAGTGATTGGTTGGTGAGTATTACCGTTTTTTTCTCTCTCTAAGCTAGGACAGTGGTTTAAACTAAGAGCTGGGAAACTATAATGTACTTTATTAAGTTAATAACTTAACTAGATAAACTAATTAATATAACTATAAATATTTGTTTTAATAAAGACTTTAACTAATTAAATAAATAAAACAAGGTTAGACTAAGTCATGGCAGAGCAGGTTGTGTGTCTGGGCTGCAGTATGTGGGAGTTTGTGGTCAGCGAGACTGTCCCGAGCGAACACGTCTGCAGTAGATGTCTCCGTCTCGAATCTCTCCGGCTCAGAGTCATTGAGCTGAGTGTGAGTTGGAGACACTCCGACACATAAGGGAGGGGGAAGAGTATCTGGACAGTTTGTTCCAGACTTTGATTACACCTCGTAGAGAGGTACAGGATCAGAACGGGGTTGGTGTGACTGATGGTGTGCAGAGTAAGGGGAACCCATGTAAGAAAGGGAACGAGGATCCACGGAAACTGATCCTATCCAACAGGTACAATGTACTTGCTACCTGTGAGGATAAGGATAAAGACTGTCAGAAGGACAGCCAGAATGCGAACCATGGCACTTTGGAGCAGGAGGCTGTCCTAAGGGGGGAGGAGGACAAGGAGAGGAAGCGTAATGTGGTAGTTGTAGGGGATTCTATAATTAGGGAGACAGATAGCATCCTTTGTAAGCAAGATCGAGTGTCCCACATGGTATATTACCTACCTGGTGCCAGGGTGAGGGACATCTCGAACCAGCTTGAAAGGATACTGGAGAGGGAGGGGGTGGACCCAGTCATTGCGGTCCATGTTGGGACCAACAACATAGGGAAGAGTAAGCAAGAGGTCCTGTTTAGGGAGTACCAGGAACTAGGAGCTAAATTAAAGAACATGACCTCAACGGTTATAATCTCTGGATTATTACCTGAGCCACGTGCAAATTGGCGTAGGGATAAGCTGATGAGGAAAGTGAACATGTGGCTAAAGAAGTGATGTGGGAAAGAGGGGTTCCATTACGTGGGTACTGGCACCAGTATTGGGACAGGAAGGAACTGTACCATTGGGACGGGTTCCACCTGAACCGGTCTGGCACCAGAGTCCTAGCGGAAAGGATAAATAGGGCAGTCACAAGGACTTTAAACTAGTAAATGGGGAGGGGGGGAGGGGAGGGCTCAAGTGGAAATTGTAGTAAAATAGTAGTTCAAAAACGAACGAAAGGGAAGAGAGTAAAGTAACAGTCAGAAATTGTGCTTTAGGCACTACAGGTAAAGGGAAAATTAAAAGATGTAAAGTGATTAAACCAAGAGAGAGAAATAAGAACCTTGTGAGTAAAACATTCGAGCTGAAGGACAGGCTAGGGTGTGTGGCCCAAATAAATGTTCTTTATACAACACACGGAGTATAAGGAATAAATTGAATGAACTGCAGGTGCAAATTCAAATTGAAGGGTATGACATGGTAGCCATTACTGAGACATGGCTGCAAGACAGTCTGGACTGGGAAATAAATATACCAGGTTATAAGGTCTACAGGAAAGATAGGGAAAATGGCAGAGAGGGAGGAGTAGCCTTAGTGATTAAGGATGAAATCACTTCAATGATAAGAGAGGATATAAAGAGAGGTATGCAGACTGTGGAAATTTTATGGCTAGAATTAAGAAATAGGAATGGATTTAAGACTGTAGTGGGAGTTGTGTATAGGCTCCCTGGTAGCAGCTGTGAAGTACCAGATTGTATAAATGCAGAGATTAGACAAGTGTTTAGCAAAGGCAGAGTGGTTTTAATGGGGGATTTTAACTTTCATATAGATTAGGATAAGCAGTCTAGCACCTGTCAGAAAGGTAGTGAATTTCTTGAGTGTGTCCGGGACAGTTTTCTACAACAATATGTCCTAGAGGTAACAAGGGGGCAAGCCATATTAGATTTAATAATGAGTAATGAGCTAGATAACAGCCTAACTGTGTGTGAACATTTATCCAATAGCAATCATAACATGATCAAGTTCAACAAAGTGTTTGAAAGGGAGAAACGCAAAACAGCTACTAAGATTCTAGATTTAGATAAGGTCGACTTCAACGGGATGAGACAGAGACCGTCCACAGTAAACTGGGCAAATCTGTTAATGGGTAAAATGACAGAAGATCAATGGGAGATGTTCAAAAAAGAATTTAAGGTGATACAGAACCAAAAAGCCATGGATGACTAGAGGTAAGAGACAGCATAAAACTAAATGAAAAAGCATACAAAATGCAAAAAATAGCACAGATCCTGGCAAATGGGAAAGAGACAAAGAACAGCAAAGCGTCACAAAACAGATAGTAAGAGCAACAAAAAGGGAATATGAAAAGAAACTTGCAAGGGATATCAAAATCAACACAAAGAATTTTTACAATTATATTAGGAAAAAGAGGGTGGTCAGGAGCAACGTTGGCCCCTTAAAAACTGAAAGTGGTGATATTGTCAATGGTAATAAGGAAATGGCGAACATGTTGAATAATTACTTTGTGTCAGTATTTACAGTAGAGGAAGAGGATAGCATGCCAGAAATTCCAAGGAAACTAATATTAAATCAAGGACTCAATAAAAAAAGTAAGTAAAAAAACAGTAATGAAGAAAATAATGGCACTAAAGAGTGGCAAATCCACAGGACCAGATGGTTTCCATCCCAGGATTTTAAAGGAAGTAGGTAAGCATATTGCAGATGCCCCAACTATAATCTTCCAAAGTTCTCTCGATTCAGGAACCGTTCCTTTAGATTGGAAAATTGTGCATGTCACTCCACTATTTAAGAATGGCGAGAGAGGGAAACCAAAGAATTATAGACCAGTTAGTCAGGAAATTACTAGGGTCTATAATTAAGGATAGGATGACAGAACACCTTGAAAATTTTCAATTGATCAGAGAGAGCCATCATGGATTTATGAAAAGTAGGTCATGCCTGACAAACCTGATTGAATTTTTTAAGTTGGTGGCTAAAGTAGTCGACAGGGGAATGTCTATGGCTGTTATTTATATGGACTTCCAGAAGGCATTTGATAAAGTCCCACATAAGCGACTGTTATCTAAGGTGGAAGCCCACGGAATTGAGGGCAAATTATTGACCTGGTTAGGAAATTAGCTGAGCGGCAGGAGACAGGCAGTAGAGATAATGGGCAGGTACTCTAATAGGCAGGAGGTGACTAGTGGTGTCCCGCAGGGATCTGTGTTGTGGCCTCAACTATTCACAATATTTACTAACAAATTTGCAGATGACACAAAGATAGGTGGCATTGTAGGCAGTGTAGATGAAAGCATAAAATTACAAAGGGATATCGACAGATTAAGTGAATGGGCCAAACTGTGGCAAAGGGATTTCAATGTAGACAAATGCAAGGTCATCCACTTTGGACCTAAAAAGGATAGAACAGGGTACTTTCTAAATGGTGAAAAGCTAAAAAAACAGTGGAGATCCAAAGAGAATTGGGGGTCCAGGTACATAGGTCATTAAAATGTCATGAACAGATACAGAAAATAATTAAAAAGGCTAATGGAATGCTGGCCTTTATATCTAGAGGACTAAAATACAAGTTATGCTGCAGCTATACAAAACCCTGGTTAGACCACACCTGGAGTACTGTGAGCAGTTCTGGGCACCACACCTTAGAAAGGATATATTAGCCTTGGAGGGAGCGCAGCGTAGTTTTACCAGAATGATACCCGGACTTCAAGGGTTAAGTTACGAGGAGAGATTACACAAATTAGGGTTGTATTCCCTCAAATATTTAGAATGTTAAGGGTGATCCGATCGAAGTTTTCAAGATATTAAGGGGAACAGATAGGGTAGATAGAGAGAAACTATTTCCACTGGTTGGGGATTCTAGGACTAGGGGGCATAGTCTAAAAATTAGAGCCAGACCTTTCAGGAGTGAAATTAGGAAACACTTCTACACACAAAGGGTGGTAGAAGTTTGGAACTCTCTTCCGTAAATGGCAATTGATGCTAGATCAATTGTTAATTTTAAATTGGAGATTGATAGCTTTCTGTTAACTAAAGGCATTAAGGGATATGGGCCAAAGGTGGGTATATGGAGTTAGGTCGCAGATCAGCCATGATCTCATTGAATGGTGGAACAGGCTAGAGGGGCTAAATGGCCTACTCCTGTTCCTATGTTCCTTGAAAGGAAGGAAATAAGAGAGGACCTCATTGAGATTTACAAGAGAGTAAAAGGTGTAGAGCAGGTAAATCTGGAGCACTATTTCAAGTGAAGCTATAAAAGTTGAAGAGGACACGGACTCCAACTGGCGAAAGGTAAATTCAGAACAGATATCAGGAAGTTCCTCTTTGCATAAAGATTAATCAAGACATGGAATGGACTTCTGGGGAGGATAGTGATGCCAAAAACTCTGAAATCATTTGTGAAACTGCAGGATGCTGTATTGGATTTTTTATGGATGGGCGAAATGGGGCAAATAGCTTCCTTGCCTTTTGTTACATTTGGATCCTGTGATCAGTCAAACATTTTTGATTCATCAGGACTTCTCCCAGCATGCAGTGGGAGCTTGCCAGACATGCTGGCCATAGATTTCTACTGGTGTGCTCCCAGCAAGCAGCTCTCCCCACATTCATTTCAACAAATAGGAAAGTTGTGGGCTGGTGAGCAAAGGAATAGGAAACCCTGCCTACCCAGTCATTGGAAAGTCAGACGTGATTTTGCATTAAAGTTGGATTGTTTCTGAAGCTGAACAGTGGAGTGTACAGTGGCAACTTAATCAGTTCACCTTTACCCATTGAGACATCGATTTTTGATGTCAAACCTCTCCCAGGCAAAAGTGGGATAACTTTAAAAAATCTACAAAACAAACACAAAATCAATTGCAAGAACATTCATCCTCTGGGAGTGGAAGGTTAATTAGATGTTTTTGAAACAGTGCACAGATCTGTATGATATCAGCTACCGCAACAACAAATCTGATTATTAATTTCGTCCTCTCAGATGAATGTAAAAAATCCCAGGACACTATTCAAAGAAGAGCAAGAGATTTCTCCCGGTGTCCAATCCTTCATCCCTCAACCTACACCACTAAAGCAGATTGCCTGGTCATTTATTTCATTGTTACTTGTGAGAGCTTGCTGTGTGGAAATTGGCTGCTGCATTTCCTACATTACAACAGTGACTACACTTCAAAAGTCCTTCATTGCCTGTGAAGCACTTTGGGACGTCCTGAGGTTGTGAAAGGCGCTATATAAATATATATGCAATTTAGTATACTATATTCGCTGCTCACGATGCGGTCTCCTCTACACTGGGGAGACCAAACACAGATTGGGTGACCGCTTTGCGGAACACGTCCGTTCAGTCTGCAAGCGTGACCCCGAGCTTCTAGTCGCCTGTCACTTTAATTCGCCGCTCCACTCCCACTCTGACTTCTCTGTCCTCAGCCTCTTACACTGTTCCAACGAAGCTCAACGTAAGCTCGAGGAACAGCACCTCATCTTTCGATTAGGTACTTTACAGCCTTCTGGACTCAACATCGAGTTCAACAATTTCAGACCATAACCTCTACCCCTATTTTTTTCAGATGGCAGCTGTTGATGATTCTGCTATACCTATTTACACCTCTTCTAGACCCATCTTTTGTTTCTTTACTTGTCCCATTACCATCTCCTTTTGCTTTGTACAATCATACCTTTGGTCATTTAATCTTTCCTGCCTTTCACCCTATCACAGACCTTCCCTTTTGTTCTTTCCTCCCCTCCCCCCTTTCCCTGCCCCTGCACTTGTTTAAAATCTGTTACATCTCTAACTTTTTCCAGTTCTGACGAAAGGTCATCGACCTGAAATGTTAAATCTGTTTCTCTCTCTACAGATGCTGCCTGACTCGCTGAGTATTTCCAGCATTTTTCTGTTCTTATTTCAGAAAAGTACATCAGCTTTGAGAAGACTGAAAGCTTAGTACCATTTATTCTGGATTAATGGATGGTTTCTGAGGAGCTGAGACAACCCAAACTTACTTCATGTATAACTCTGATACCCAGCTAAAAATGGAGGCTGTCACCCCATCAGTCTCATCATGGAAATAAGCCCAAATCGGAGAGGTGAAAGGGCAATTTGCAGACCCAATGCACTACCCAGTTTCCCTCAGAATCCAACCTAATGAATATTACAAAAGCAAAATACTGCAAATGCTGGAAATTTGAACTAACTTGACGAATATTACTTTCAGTTGTCTTGACAAAACTTGACATTGTTCAACCATTTACTTCGCCCTGCTGTATGCCTCAGAGACATGGACCATGTACAGCAGGCACCTCAAAGCACTGGAAAGGTACCACCAATGCTGCCTCCGCAAGATCCTGCAAATCCATTGGCAGAATAGACGCACCAACGTCAGTATTCTTGCTCAGGCCAACATCCCCAGCATCGAAGCTTTGACCACGCTCGATCAGCTCCGATGGACGGGTCACATTGTCCGCATGCCCAATACGAGACTCCCAAAACAAGCACTCTACTTGCAGCTCCGGCACGGCAAGAGAGCCCCAGATGGGCAGAGGAAACTCTTCAAGGACACCCTCAAAGCCTCCTTGAAAAAGTGTAACATCCCCACTGACACCTGGGAATCCCTGGCCCAAGACCACACAAAGTGGAGGAGAAGCATCCGGAAAGGCGCCGAACACCTCGAGTCTCTTCGCCGGGAGCAAGCGGAAGCCAAGCACAGGCAGCGCAAGGAGCGCACGTCAACCCAAGCACCCCACCCACCTGCCCCTTCAACCACCATCTACCCCACCTGTGACAGAGACTGTAGGTCCCGCATTGGACTCATCAGTCACCTGCGAACTCATTTCTAATGTGGAAGCAAGTCATCCTCGGTTCCGAGGGACTGCCTAAGAGAGAAGAGAGACTTCCAGAAATGTTGCCTTTAACGACTTGCTAGCCAGTCTAGTAAAAATGTTCTTATCAAAGCTGCACAAACAAGCAAAAACAGCAACTGTAGGTAGAGTGTCAATGATCAGGCTCTTCTGCTTCAATTATCTGAAGCAAAGTAAGAGATGGACATGAGAACTTCATTCTATTCCAGTCCCATGCTGATGGTATACAGAATATCTACCAATCAGCAGAAATGAGATCAGGCCAGCCAGGTGCTCTGTCAATTAAACCAATCAAGGGTATGTGCAGAGGATTTAATCTCTGACGCTAGACGTCCTGAACAGTATTACACAGCAACAGCAGCAGTAGCACCGCACCACAGTCCCAGACAAAAATACTTCACTGGCAAACTATGCCGAATCTATTTATGGATCCCTCCAAGTTGCCTATGCATCTGCCTGCCAAAGAGTCCAGCAATGCAGTCAGCGTGCAGCATATCAAAGTCAGCTTCTCAACCGGTCTGCTACTTACAAGCCAGCCCTGCGTTAACGGGTCATATTCATTTAAAAGTTGGCCACTGGGAAATCTATTGAAGAATCACAATTCTTCAATTTTTGCCAATTTCTCCCCCACACTTGAAGCAGAAACCTTACTGTTAGGTATAGGCAGCATCGACTTGGACTTTTCGATAACTTGCAATTTTATTGCATAGCGCTCATTATGTTAAATATTAAAGGCAGGATCCTGAGAAGATGTATGCATCAGGATAGTGATCAATTAGTGAAACTGCTGCATTCCAGACTGTACATTCCCTATTGACACTTTACCTAACATCCATTTCCCCATTGTGGAGATACACAAACACATGGAACACACATAGCATTCTTTCCAAAATATGCACACTCCCTTTAGTGCCAATTTTAAACTTGTTAATCTGGATAGTAGGTGCTGATGTCCTTGGATATCAGAGATATGATGCTGTTCTAAGGGACTTTGTTATCAATGGACCACTCAGCAGGTAATTCTTATTCTGTAAATGCCCCATTGCTCTTACTACAAGGAAGATGGGTATCTCTGCTCCCTATACATGTACAGTAATGTCTGCAGCCGGGTGCTGTCACTGCTCTGCCAATGTACTGATATCAGGAACTAATTGAATGGTATTGCATTAGTAATGTTGAAGGGATAGTTTACTTCAGAGCAGGAGGTTTCTTAAAGTCTTAAAGCCAGCATTGCATAACACTCGGTATCTGAAAGTGTAGAAGATTCACCCTGTATCAGACTGGTTCAAATACAATTATTGTTTGTTGGATGTTGGGGCGGGGCGGTTTTGTAAAGAGAAGAGATATAATATTAATATGATCTAGTATTAGGAAATATAAATAGTCACAACATGAAAATGTTCATGCAGTATCAATTTTCCACCATTAGATGTGGTGACAGGCTTTATAAATACTGCACTGGACCACCTTATACAGTGGTAAGACATGACAGACATCTAATGGTGGTCCTTCACAACACTGAGCTCCACTCATCCACTGCACTGTGGGACAGAGGGTAAAAAATTGATCTTAAGGTTAAGCTGATCTGAAAATATTTATTTAAGATTTGATTGTATCCAATTGGCCTTATTCATGACCAACTACAATGCAGTATATGCGAGAAAGCTTTGCAGATGGAAGAAAAGTTTATCTTAACCTTTGTTCCGATCTTGGGTGGGCGTACTATATATGAAATTAAATCATGATTAGGAAGTTCAATATAAAAAGTTGGTACTGGAGCATGAGGATCAATGAATACATCAGACTCAAATTGACTCTGCCATTTTGATCCCTCAGATCATAGAGGTTGGAGCCTGCAGCCCAGGACACACATTGACACAGGCATAAATAATGAGCTTGTTCCAAGATACTAATCTCATGACAGAAAAGTGCAAGTATCTTCTACAATGAATGCATTAAGAAAGTGAATTTATTTCTGATGTTGGAACTTAACGATGCACAACAGTTTTCAATTTTTATAAACGACCTTGACTCGGGTGTAGGGAACAGCATTATAAAGTTTGCAGATGATACGAAACTTGCCAAAGTAGCAACTCATAATGAGGATAATTGTAGGCTTCAGGATGACCTAGACAGGTTGGTGAAGTAGGCAAAAGCATGGCAGATGGAGTTCAATGTGGAGAAGTGTGAAGTGATGCACTTTGAGAGGACTATAAGTGGCACGATCTTGAAAAGTGTAGATGAGCAGAGAGACCTTGGTGTCCATATACACAAATCCTTACAGGTGGCAGGGCAAGTTGTTAAGTCGGTTAAAAAAGCATATGGGTTATTTGGGTTTATAAATAGAGGAATAGAATATAAAAGCAAAGAGATCATGCTAGAACTTTATAAATCACTGCTTAGGCCTCAGCTGGAGTACTGTGAACAATTCTGGGCACCACACTTCAGGAAAGATGTGAAGGCCTTAGAAAGGGTACAGAGGAGGTTTACCAGAATGTTACCAGGGATGAGGGACATCAGTTATGAGGAGAGGGTGGAAAAGTTAGGACTATTCTCCTTGGAACAGAGAAGGTCAAGAGGTGGCCTAATAGAGGTTTTGAAGATGATGAGAGGTTTTGATAGAGTAGATATGGAAAAAATATTCCCTCTGGCGAGTGGGTCAATAACTGGAGGTCAAAGATTCAAAATCATTGGAAAAAGATCTAGAGGGGAGATGAGGAGAATTTATTTCACTCAGAGAGTTGTCGGGATCTAGAACGCTCTACCTGAAAAAGTGGTGGAAGCTGATTCCAGAAATAATTTTAAAAGGGCGTTGGACAGGTACTTGAGGATGAGGAACTTACAGGGTTATGGACAAAAAGTGGAGATGTGGGACTAAGCACGACTGCTCTTTCAAAGAGCCAGCTCAGGCACGATGGGCCAAATGGCCTCCTTCTGTGCTGTAAGTTTCTATGATTCTGTAACAGACTCTATGGGGCACTATGGGGAGTCTAGCCTAAGTGATATCTAGTTGCTTTGCCTGTGAATGATGAGTCAACATCTAATCTACTGTGGCCTCTGGGCCAACCTGTTCCTCTCTTGCAGCAAGCTATCAGCTATGAAAAGAAACTCTGGTAATGTTTTAAGGGGTAAAATATAAAATAAAAATGATTTTTCCTTCAAAACCGTTCCATCGAAGCTTAGTTTGAATTGAGTTCCCGTGAAGGTATAGTCAAATGGCCATGTACAAACAGCCTAATATTATGCCATGGAGTGCTGGGAATGCCCATTTTCATCCCGAGTCCCAGGTGGCGAGTCCCTGGTCTCAGCCAAGCTGACTGGCAAGGTATTGTGCCAAGCAGAGCCATGGCACCTGAGGAAGGCAACAAAAAAAAAACAAAGTCAAAAGATGTCATATCAATCCAGAGTACACTCACACACCACTACTGTAACGTAGAGAGTCAAAAGAAGCTCTCTGCTTACTGTGCTGGGGAATAATGCCTGGCCACATGACAAGTAGAGAGAGAGGGAAAGAAACAGAAAGAGAAACAAACTCCAAAAATTGAGCACTAGTTTTGTTTGTTTTCTATAGGGAGAAAAAAGTAACTATGATTGCAGCAGCTCCATTATGTCCAACTCCATATGATGTTAATCTAAACATTCTTTTAAATGTGTTTTTTTGACATTTCCACAATTTCAGCTTAACACCACAGGTTACACAATTTCATAGCACAGTGTGACAAATACGGCAGCATGAAAGATATTTGATTCTATGCATTTATAAAATAATAGCAAAATAAAAAGAGAAATTCATAACAGAAGTGCAGCTTGTGTCACCTCTTATCATTGCAGCAGATCTTATCACACGACAATTTGTTGCAACTGTCAGCCACTATTTTCATCTATGCTATATCTGTGTAGGCGTTTATTATCCACTCCAGATTTCGCCATTTTATTTTTTGAGAGATGCTGGAATATAGCGGCTATCAAGTTCTGTTATTTGGGCCTACCAAAGCCAGACTTCTATTTAAAGGGGCATTCTCTTCTGGATGGGAACTGGGGCCGAGAACTTTGGCATCGGTAAAAACCTGCTGGTGTTAACGGCTGCCGAAAATGATGGCGCTGGCAGGACCGGTAAATTGGCGCTGGTGACTAATTAACATTAGTCCAGCGCTAAATGTACTGTGCAATGCCGTTCTGGTGGCGTTAATCCCGGCAGGAGGCCCCAATGTAGCGTGGCCGTAGCATCATTGCAGCAAGAACAGCCTTCTCATAAAACAAGGCTGCCATTTCAGAAAGCAATTCAGTCCCTTAAAGGGGAAACTGCCTTCTGAAATGAAAAAATTCAAAAACATGTAAAAATAGG
This sequence comes from Squalus acanthias, assembly GCA_030390025.1. Taxonomy (NCBI): domain Eukaryota; kingdom Metazoa; phylum Chordata; class Chondrichthyes; order Squaliformes; family Squalidae; genus Squalus; species Squalus acanthias. The sequence continues at coordinate 81,165,379 of CM059425.1, read as the reverse complement.
CAGTTTTTAGCCCTTGCAGCTCAATTGCTTTCCGGAAAAAAAATTAACATTAAAAAGAATTCCCAAATGGGAGTCTTCAGCTCTTAAAGCTGACCTGCCTTCCGCTCCTCAAAAAATGGTAAAAGTGCTTTTACTAACACAAATAGCTCAGCAAGCCAGGGAAGAGGCACCCAGGGTCTCGCACGCAGCATTCAAGCTTTGTGCAGGGGTCAACACTGCAAGAGAGGTCCTCTACCCACAGGGGCCAGGAGGCCCTCCAGAAAGAAGGATGTCGGACCAGATCACCGAGGCCGTCACTGCCAGCAGGGTCGCCCCCACCACCTGGCTCCAGTGCCCAAAGAAGCTTCATGACCTCAAGCCAGTGGTTAAGGTCAGTGAATGCATCTTCAAAAGCTGTCTCCTACCAACTGCACCACTAGCCTCACATACTGCTCAATGCGCAACCCCGCACAACCCCCCGCCCCGCAATCACTCACCTACCAATAATCTGTACCAAACACGAGACACACCTCCCATTCCCAGCTTCACCTCACTGCCACCCCCCCTCCCCCCGCCCCCCACCGGAGGAGACGGTGCTGGCCATTCTTGGCAGGCGCATGGCTGAGCCCTTGGCCAGCGGCGGGGCTGAAAGGATACAAAATTCTGGTATCCTCCTACGTTATCCTCCTTCTCACTTTCCTGCCGTTTCCTCACCACAACTCCACCCTTGTGCCTTCCTCATTTCACACACCCAAGAAATCCAGCCTGCCCAGCTAGTGGTTGACCAAGAAGAAGGAGAGGAGAGTGAAGAAGAAGGACACTCCCATCACCAACTCCTCGTGGTCGACCAGCAAGGCCATTTGCAGTGTCCCCCACTGAAAGTCAGCAGCCTTCCACCAGCCATGCTGCAGCCACTGGGGTAGCACTGTGTGACATCAGTAGGATAAGCAAAGGCGCACACAAGACAGCCACTAGAATGCATAAGGGTGATGAGTTGATTTCTTGATGTAATATTGAATGGATAGATGTATAAAGTTAGATTGGAAAGTTTGCTTTGTGTTGGCTTTTATTTCAGAATTTTGGGCAAGAGAACACTGTGATGGTCAGTAACAGAGGGAAGGTAAGATGTGGGACAAATGTTGAAAGGGGAATTGGGGTTGTGGTCACTGGGATCGCAGGCAGATGATTCTATCCTGGATATCCCAGGAAGAAAGGGGCTGTCTGGGTTGCATCCTTCCTTCTGCTTCCTCCTTTTCTGCATCTTCCTTTTCTGCATCTTCCTTTTCTGTATCTTCCTCTTCCCTCTGCGAGCGGATGCTGGAAATCTGAAATAAAAGCATAAAATGCTAGAAATACTCAGCAGGTAAGGCAGCATTTCGACCTAAGACGTGAACTCTGTTTCTCTCTCCATGGATGCTGCCTGATCTGCTGAGTATTTCCAGCATTTTCTGTCTTCTCAGAGGCCTTCCTTTACCATCCGAGACCTTGCAATGGTCCAGCAGCACTCCCTGCACACTTAATTTTTTTTTTTAACATATATTGCACCAAGCCATTGCTTCAATAAAATAAAAAAAATCCAAAAGCATAAATGCAAACTTACTTAAAAGATGTGTGTGTCCCTTTAAGAAGTGCTGACAGCGTCTCTGTCAGTCTGCTGCACGCTCGCTTTTCAGAGCAAGATTAGGACCCACGCTAAACGCAGCACTAAGGTCAAAGTTCGCAGAGCGTGACGTTAAGTCAGCATTGCATGCCGACTGACGTCACGCTCTCTGTATTTGCATCTCCAGGGACAGCGCTCCTCACCAAAATGGCGGCCACTGAGGTCCGCGCCAGAGAAGGGCATTAGAGTGGCGGCTGCCATTTTTCGTCAGGATTGCAGCGGTAACTCGTGGCGATAAGGTATGGAATTTCTGGGCCTATGTATACAGGGTCAGTTCCAGGAATAGTCAGTCCATCCATAAAGCCCTCTTAGATGGCAGTTGTTGAGGGGACAGTTCTGGGACAATATCCCACAATATTGTTATTGGCTGTTCTAGGACAACGCCATGCAAGATATAGTTAAAATGGTGTACTTTATCCGCAAAGTTGTTTTCCATGGATAACGATGCCCCTTCCAAAACCCAGGATTTCAGTCAAACAAATCACTTTTGTCTATCTGCCTCTAAATGGTAACTTCATTCCATAATAGAACTTAATGCATAAATTAATAAAGATTTTGTTTGCCAAGTAAAAAGTACAGAAAGATAAAACCTCAAGAAGAATATTTTTTAAAAGAAATGAACAACTTGGTGACACGGTAGGTTGATGTACCAACGTCCTGTCCTGCAGAATGGGACAAAACAGGCTCGCCCCCGAGGAATGAAAACTCAGCTTCTTGCGCACTTCCTATTGGCTCCTTACAGACCATCATCGACAGAGTCAGTTGCCTGCACCCTTAATTAGGGAATGTTTGGGTGGTAACCTAAAATGACAAAATATTACTGTGACTGAATTAAATACGGATGGGTATGAAGAGAACTTGGAAACAATTCTCATAGTCATTGCTGAAAGATTTGAGAATTGTGAATCTAGGAGCCCATTCAGATTATAAATCCATTTCTTTAGAACCAATATTGGATTAAAAGGCCCCAGAATTACCAGGGCTGGAGAGGGAGATTTTCCAGTGCATTGGCAGCCAGGTGATGGGAATTTGAGGTATATCCCAGCAGCTTTGAAAACAGTCTTGATTGGGGGTATAGTAGCATAGTGGTTATGTTGCTGGACTAGTAATCCAGTAAGCCTGGAGTAATAATCTGAGCGTCACGAGTTCAAATCTCTACCGCGGCAGCTGGGGAATTTAAATTCAGTTAATTTTTTTAAAAATTTGGAATTAAAAAGCTAGTATCAGTAATGGTGACCATGAAACTACCGGATTGTCGTAATAATCCATCTGGTTCACTAATGTCCTTCAGGAAAGGAAACCTGCCGTCCTTACCTGGTCTGGCCTATATGTGACTCCAGACCCACAGCAATGTGGTTGACTCTTAACTGCCCCCTGAAATGGTCTAGCAAGCCACTCAGTTGTAACAAACTGCTATGACAAAGTTAGTACTGTGGGAGTACCTTCACCACAGGACTGCAGTGGTTCAAGAAGGTGGCTCACCACCACCATCTCAAGGGCAATTAGAGATGGGCAATAAATGCTGGCCTTGCCAGCGACGCCCACATCCTGTAAACGAGTAAATTTTAAAAAAGTCCCAAAATGCACCGGCTCACAAATGGACAGGCACATTGGCCGCGATTTTCCCTACTGTGGCGGGCAATGTCAGTGGCGGGTCCCGACCCCGCTGCTGTCTCCATCTCGGCCTCTGACATGGCTTTCCCCTGATTCGGCTTGTTAAGCCCGCCCAGCGAGTTTGCCGGCCAATTGAAGGAAGCGGGTCCGTCATCAGCCGATTTCCTTAAAGGGACCATGGCCAAATTTACTTTGACATTTGTGCTGTCAGTGTTCTACAGCATTGAGGTGCTGCAAGCACAGCACAGATGTGCAGGGCTGCACCCAGGCTCTCCCATGACTCCCTCCATATGTTTATGAAGGGAGTCACAGCACAGAGGGAGGTTCTCTTCCCTTTCCATGGGCAGAAGAGACCTCCCCAGGAGATCAACACAGCCTGGTTGCACATTGCAGAGGCTGGCACAAGCAGGGATGTGTCCAAGAGGACCTGGGTGCAGTGCCGCAAACATTTCAATGATCTCAGTAGATCACGAAATGCTAGTACAAAGCCACACTCAACCTCATCCTGCTATGCCTCTCATCACATCCCCATCACTCTGCTTTCCCTACCCTACTCCTGCACATCCTTACTCACACCAGCTTACCTTGCACCTCCACTCATCCCTCTCTATCAACATTATCACATCCCCATCTCACTAGCCACTCCTCACAATCACCCTCATCCTTGTCCAATCATACCAACTAACAACACACAAGGGTAGGCATCGTGTGTTTTAGCCAATGTTCATGTGAAGTTTCTGTTAATGCGCTGTCAAACACTGAAATCTTTATTTTCAACACTTTGCCTTCTTGGGCAGATTTGTGTGCACCTTTGGAAGTGGCTTAGTGAATTGCAGTGAATGGTGAGACATAACGGTAACTCCCCACCCCGCAATGGTGATGAGTGTGAAAGGAATGGCTTGGGCATTGTAGGGATGATGCTTTATGGTGCTGGTGTGGGGTGGTGCCAACCTGGTGCATCATGTGGCAGCCAGGTGTGCAGCGTCAAGTGAAGTAAATGTGGCCATGGTTAGGCCATCCCTGGTAGCAACATGGTCGGGTGCTGATGCCCTCTGTCCTGTGCAGCATCAGGTGATTGCGGAGAAGTTTGGTGTGGTTGTTGGTGCTGCTGGTGTGCCTGGTGATGCTGGTGTTGGGGCTGATCGTGGTCAGATTCTGAGGACCAAGGTGAGAGAGTATAAAGTGCACCCATGCTGATGGAATAGATGGCAGGTGAAGTAGAGATGACAGAAGCGATCTGTCAATGGTGGGAGAGGTAATGAGGTCAGACTGGATGGAGACTTGTGTAAAGACTTGCAGCATTCTGAATCTGTAGTGGAAATGCAGTTTAGAGAAGCTAGTGGTTAAGGGAACATTTCTCAATCAGCTGGGAGCTTTGACTTGACATTTGAAGCTGTCTACTCGTCAGCTGATTCAATGGCAAGTGACCTCCCGCCTCAGATTCACTGACAAGGTCTAGACACAGCGAGAAACCAGTGGGCGACCTGTCAAATTCAAAAAGCTGGTGAAAAAAGCATTGTTAAGTGGCTGTAAACAAGCCACTAATGATTTGAATTGCCTTGCCCGCCGCTGCCTGTCGGGTCTGTTCAGCGCTGGCAGACCTGACATCGGGAAATGCAGGTGTGTGCATTTTGACAGCGGGTTCACAGCTGACCCACCACCCATCCTGTCCGTTGAGCGCTGCCAAAAACACGGCCAATGTAAATGAGGGAACGTCTTATGATGTATTTACTTAATTGGAAAAGCTGGACACCAGAGACCGCTGAGAGGCCCTGATGTCCAGTCTTGCTTGGGTCGTGGGTATAGGGGTGAGGAGTCTCAAAATTTAAAGGCAGCAGGAGGAAACGGCAGCCTGTGCCATGGTGAAATTCCTTCCCTCCATCTCCCTACTCAGGTAGGCATCCCTGTTTCACCAGAAATGGTGCAGAAGCCCACCCAAAACATTTAAATGACGCTGACCCTGGGATTTTGAACAGGGTCAGGGATGTCAGCAGTGAGTGGGCAAAAGTTCCACTCCACCCAAATCTGCTCCCCAAGACCACCCCATGAATTTCAGAGGCTGAAGAGTTCAAATGAGGAAAATCCTGCTGCAGTGATGATGTCCTGCCTCTAGATATCTTTAGCAGTGCTTTGTACATATGATTTGATTTACTGTTTCCTAAATGTGTTAATAGCATCCAACACCAATATTCCATAAATCTTTACTTTCAATATAATCGGCAGGCTGTCCATTTTGAGCATCATTGATCCCTTCTGCAGTGTCAAAATTGGAATGTCAACCGTGTATTGGATTTTTGGACATATGGTTGGATCGATCATGAATTCCAGTACAGTATCTGCAGTTTGAGAAGGTCACCTGGCGATAGTCATGCAAAACTTCTCAAAAACCTTCATCTACATAAGAAAATGTGAATGAAACAAAATCTGGCAGATGTTTCTACTTGAGATGTAAAATTATTTCCTTTGTTTCCAATTTCCAAAAGCATGGAAGCTACAGCACAGCAGAGCTTTACCACATACTGTGATAGTGTAGTCGGCGTGCAGTAACATATTGTTTGAGCTGTAAGCTAAAAAATTTAGCTTAAAAATTTTAGTATGCTACATTGCGCTATAACTTCAAAATACACACGGTCAACAGTCGACTTTTAAAGAGTCCTCTTCAAATATGGCTGTTAATTTCCCTTTAATATGTTACATTTTAAAAGTAATTTCAGCACGAGAAAGTAGGAATGGGGAATGGCTGTTCCTCCCATTCAGGTCCATTATCTGAATCCTGTTTCACCCTACCCTGACTTTTTCCCACATTACCCTCTGGTCCAAGCTAAATCATCATTTGTTAGTTTTGTTCCTGAAGTGCAAAATAGCAGTAGACTCAATAAAGCCAGCTCTAATCACAGCCACCATTTTTCAGAATGGTGGACTACAGAAATCACTATAAAGTTATTTATTTATTATATGTTTACTCCAGGGCATATACAGTCTCAAAGTGTCTCCACCCAATATTGAAACATATGAGCTATGGTTTCTATACCACCTCCCATGGATAGTTGCTACAGAATTCTCTCCCAAAGGCACTGACTAATGCTGAGATACAGGCCGCGATTTCCCCTACCTTGGCGGCTCCAGCGCGGGCAAAGTTGGTGGCGGGTCCCAACCCCGCTGCTGGCTCCAGCCCGCTGTGTAGAATAATTTTTCGTTGATTGGGCTTGTTAAGCCCACCCAGCACGTTTGCCGGCCAATTGAAGGAAGCGGGTCTGATGACATCATTTGATGACACGTCATCAGCAGGTTTCTTTAAAGGGAGTCACAGCACGCAGGGAGGTTCTCTTCCCTTCCCATGGGTGGAAGAGACCTCCCCAGGAGACCAACGCAGCCTGGTTGCACATTGCACAGGAGAACACAAGCAGGGATGTCGTATGGAGGACCAGGCTGCAGTGGCGCAATCCTTTCAATGATCTCAGTAGATCACGAAACGTTACTGCAAAGCCACACTCAACCTCATCCTGCTGTGCCACTCATCACAACCCCATCACTCTGCCTTCCCTACCCTACTCCTGCACATCCTTACTCACACCAACTTACCTTGCACCTCCACCCACCCCTCCCTATCTACATTATCACTTCCCCATCTCACTAGCCACCCCTCACACTCACCCTCATCCTAGTCCAATCATACCAACTAACAACACACAAGGGTAGGCACTTGGGTGTATTAGCCAATGTTCATGTAAAGTTTCTGTTAATGTGTTGTCAAACATTGAAACCTTTATTTTCAACACTTTGCGTTCTTGGACAGATTTGTGTGCACCTTTGGAAGTGGCTTAGTGAGTTGCAGTGAATGGTGAGACATAAGGGTACCCCCACCCCCCCAATGGTGACGAGTGTGAAAGGAATGACTTGGACATTGTAGGGATGCTTTATGATGTTGGTGTGGGGTAGTGCCAACCTAGCGCATCATGTGGCAGCCAGGGTGTACAGCGTCAAGTGAAGTAAATCTCGCCATGGTGAGGCCATCCCTGGCGTCTCAGGCAGCAATGTGGTCAGTTGCTGATGCCCTCTGTCCTGTGCAGCATCAGTTAATTGTGGAGAAGGTTGGTGTTGTTGTTGGTGCGGCTGGTGTGCCTGGTGCTGCTGGTGTTGGGGCTGATCATGGTCAGATTCTGAGGACCAAGGTGAGATAGTTTCAAGGGCGCCGATGCTGATGTACTAGATAGTCATGAACTTGAGATGACAGAAGCGATCTGTCAATGGTGAGAGAGGTTGTTCCAGTGAGGTGACATAGGATAGAGAGTTTGCTCCAAACACTTGCAACCTGCATAAAGCTCAATCTGTCTTCCAAATGTAGTAAGCAACAGCTTCTGAGCTTGGAAAGTGAACAGCTGTGAGCTGGGAGCTTCTTTAGCACATTTGCAGCTGTCAAGTAATGAGATGATTCCATGGCCATTCAACTCCCGACCTGCTTACCTGACGTGATCCCCGAGCAGCGTGGATCCAGTGGGTGACCTCGTAAAATGTTAAGGTGAGCTCAAAATACTTTTTTATGGGCTCTTAACAAGGTCATAATGACTTAAATTGCCTCCCCCGCCACTGCGTGTCGGATCTGTTCAGCGTCGACAGACCCGACATCTGGGAAAGTCACGTGGCAGCAGGATAACAGTGGGTCCGGTAGACCGCGGGAAACCAGGAAGTTTTAACTCCACAGCGTGCGTGTGACGTCACGGATAGGTTCCCTGCCCGGACACCAGCCTGATTGACAGGCTGGCTTCCAGTCAGGCGGGGAATGCTGGACAGAAGGCCGCAACCACAGGCAGGTGCAGGGTTTGATCCCAGGTCGGTGGGGTTCCAAGCCCAGGGTTGGGGGGAGGGGGGCAGGAGGGGTTCGATCCTCGAACCTGGTGGGGGGGGGGGGGAGTTATGATCCTGGGGGAGGTCTGATCCCTGAACCCAGGGGGAATTCCGATCTCTGACCCCGGGGGTGGTGGTGGTGTTTGCATGGGGCGGGCTGATGGTGGGTGAGCTTGGGGGGCCAGGTGGAAGCACTCCTGCTCCTCCCAGCCCACAAGGATTGTTCCCCGAGGCTGTGCTCACATCGCTGCAGCTACCGGGAATCCCAAGGCCCGGGATCCCCGGTTGGCCACAGTAAAACCTGCACAGCAGGTTAAAGCAGAGGCTTCAGGGCTCATTATAATATTTAAAATGCCAACCCACCTCCTGGCAGCGGGTTGGCAGCCCGCCCACCATCCCACCTGAGTAAAAGCCAAAAGTGGATGGGTTGGGGTGGGGATTTAGATTTTTAATACTTTAACTTACCCCCCACCCCCCGCCCCCAACCCAACCATTGTTTTCAGGTTAAAATTCCCCTCCATCAAGTTTGAGGTTAGATTCAATGGGAATGTTAGGTAGTACTTTTTACTTTAAGAGGCATTTAAGAACATAAGAACATAAGAACATAAGAAATAGGAGCAGGAGTAGGCCAATCGGCCCCTCGAGCCTGCTCCGCCATTCAATAAGATCATGGCTGATCTGATCCTAACCGCCAATCTACTATCTATCACAGCAACCATCTCCTGCATCTAACAGAATTGCACACACGAAATAGGAGCAGAATCAGGCTACACGGTCCCTGGGCCCGCTCCACTACCCACAGGGCCATGACCGATCCGAACCTAGACTCATGTCCAAATTCCTGCCCGCTCCCCGTAACCCTTAATGCCCTTTGCTTCTAGGAAACTGTCTATTTCTGTTTTAAATTTAATTAATGTTGTAGCTTCTACAGCTTTTTGTGGCAGCATATTCCATGGACCTACCACCCTCTGAGTGAAGTAGTTCCTCCTCATCTCAGTTTTGAAAGAGCAGCCCCTTATTCTAAGACTATGTCCCCTAGTTCTAGTCTCACCCGTCATCGGGAACATCCTCCCCGCATCCACCCGATCCAACCCCTTCACAATCTTATATGTTTCAATAAGATCGCCTCTCATTCTTCTGAACTCCAATGAGTAGAGTCCCAATCTACCCAACCTCTCCTCATATGACCACCCCCTCATCCCCGGGATTAACCGAGTGAACCTTTTTTGCACTGCCTCGAGAGCAAGGATGTCTTTCCTTAAGTAAGGACACCAAAACTGTATGCAGTATTCCAGGTGCGGTCTCACCAATACCTTGTACAACTGAAGCAATACCTCCCTATTTTTATATTCTATCCCCCTAGCAATGAAAGCCAACATTCCATTTGCCTTCTTAATCACTTGCTGCACCTGCATACTAACCTTTTGAGTTTCGTGCACCAGGACCCCCAGATCCCTTTGCACTTCAGTACTCTCCAGTTTCTTGCCATTAAGATAATAAATTGCTCTAGGATTTTTCCTGCCAAAGTGCATCACCTCACACTTTCCAGTGTTGTATTCCATCTGCCAAATCTCTGCCCACTTACTTAGCCTGTCTATGTCCCCTTGCAGGTTTTTTATGTCCTCCTCACTCACTACTTTCCCTCCCATCTTTGTATCATCTGCAAATTTTGATATGTTACACTTGGTCCCTTCCTCCAAATCGTTAATATAGATTGTGAAGAGTTGGGGACCCAGCACTGACCCCTGTGGAACACCACTAGTTACTGATTGCCAGTCTGAGAATGAACCATTTATCCCAACTCTTTGCTTTCTGTTAGATAGCCAATCCTCTATCCATGCCAGAATATTACCCCCAATCCCGTGATTTTTTACCTTAAGCAATAATCTTTTGTGTGGCACCTTGTCAAATGCCTTTTGGAAGTCTAAATACACTACGTCCACTGGTTCCCCTTTATCCACTCTATATGTTACTTCCTCAAAGAACTCCAGCAAATTTGTCAAACATGATTTCCCCTTCGTAAAACCATGCTGACTTTGTCCTATTAAATTATGATTATCCAAATGTCCTGTTACTGTTTCCTTAATAATGGACTCCAAAATTTTACCTACCACAGATGTTAGGCTAACCGGTCTATAGTTACCAGCCTTCTGTCTACTGCCCTTTTTAAATAAGGGTGTTACATTAGCAGTTTTCCAGTCTGCCGGGACCTTAGCGGAATCCAGGGAGTTTTGAAAAATTATTAACAATGCATCTACAATCCCTACCGCCACTTCCTTCAAGACTCTAGGATGTAAGCCATCAGGTCCAGGTGATTTATCCGCCTTGAGTCCCATTAGTTTACCGAGTACCACTTCCTTAGTGATTTTGATCGTGTTTAGCTCCTCTCCCCCTATAGCCCCCTGTTTGTCCAGTGTTGGGATATTCTTAGTGTCCTCTACTGTAAAGACTGATACAAAATATTCATTCAGTGTTTTTGCCATCTCCATATTTCCCACCATTAATTTCCCGGTCTCATCCTCTAAGGGACCAACATTTACTTTAGCCACCCTTTTTCTTTTTATATAACTATAAAAACTCTTACTATCTGTTTTTATATTTTTTGCTAATTTACTTTCATAATCTATCTTCCCTTTCTTAATCAATCTTTTTGTTATTTTTTGCTGCCTTTTAAAGTTTTCCCAATCCTCTGTCCTCCCACTAGATTTCGCTACCTTATATGCCCTTGTTTTTAGTCGAATACTATCCTTAATTTCTTTACTTAGCCACGGATGACTGTCCTTTCTTTTACACCCTTTTCTTTTCAGTGGAATATATTTTTTTTGGAAGTTGTAAAATAACTCCTTGAATGTACACCACTGATCATGTGTCGTCTTACCCTTTAATCTATTTTCCCAATCCACTCTACTCAATTCCGCTCGCATACCTTCATAGTCTCCTTTATTCAAGCTTAGCACGCTTGTTTGAGATCCAACCTTCTCACCCTCTAATTGAATATGGAATTCAACCATGTTATGGTCACTCATTCCAAGGGGATCCTTTACTAGGACATTTTTAATTAATCCTGTCTCGTTACACAGGACCAGATCTAAGGTTGCTTGCCCCCTGGTCGGTTCAGTTACATACTGCTCAAGAAACCCATCCCTAATACACTCAATGAACTCATCCTCAAGGCAGCCCTGCCCCATTTGATTTGTCCAATTAATATGATAGTTAAAATCCCCCATAATTATAGATGTTCCCTTATTACATGCCTCAACTATTTCCTGATTGATACTCCGTCCAACAGAGTTGCAACTGTTCGGAGGCCTATAGACTACGCCCACTAGTGTTTTTTTCCCCTTATTATTCCTTATCTCCACCCAAACTGTTTCATTATCATGATTTTTTGACCCAATATCATTACTCTGTATTACAGTGATTCCTTCCTTTATTAACATAGCCACCCCACCTCCCCTTCCTTCCTGCCTGTCCTTCCTGATCGTTAAATAACCTGGTATGTTTAATTCCCAGGCATTGTCACCCTGCAGCCATGTTTCTGTAATGGCCACAATATCATAACCATATGTAGTTATTTGTGCCATTAACTCGTCTATTTTGTTACGAATGCTACGTGCATTCAGATAGAGAACTTTCAAATATGCCTTGTGGCACTTAGTTCCTGCTTTTTCACTTTTTACCACTTTACCTTTTACTCCACACACTCTGTCCCTTCCTGCCACGCTCTGATTTGTGATTCCCCTACTGCTACCTATGTCTATGACCCTCTCTGTTGTCATTTTTATTTTTTGCTCTCTTGAAACCTCCCCCCCACTATAAATCTTTCTATCCAAACTCAAAACTCGCTGCAGATTTTGGAGGGCACCATGAAGCTTCCTCTTACTGCCCCTTTAATGGAACACTGATGTATCACCAGGACAGTCAAAAAAGTGAGAGGTTGTGAAAGCAGAACAGTCTAAACTGTTAACTCTAATGCTGGGCTAACTCAAATGCAGCCTACAAGCAGAATCCATTTCTTTTTCCCAATAACTTTTGTGTTTTTTTGACTTGTGAATACTTCAATAGCGACAAACATTTCTATTCACAAATTTCAGCCTTAGCACCCTTTCAAAAGCCTTACAGTTCCCACTGATGCAGGAGTGAATTAGCACAGAATAGTTAGATAGTTACCTCAAGATCTGTACTGCAAATCAAAATTCTGAACATCCTTTCATTCAGCCATGGAATTTTTTTAAATCCCCACATAGCTACTAATTAGGTCTCGCAAAGCACTGTTATATGCAGTAAATAGTTCAAATTATCTTTGAGCCTGATGTACCTTCTTCCTGTATTAAAACCGATTTTGCACAGACCCATTTTCAGTTGCCGTGACGCCTCAGAATACCCAGAATGGGTAAATGCACTACAAACATCACTTTGAAATGCTAATCTATATTGACCAGGAATACGTCAATCGCACGACAAAAAAAATCGACACGGTCTACTTCCATGGATTGTTTAATAAACAGTAAAATAAGTCAACGGATGTGTTGCACGTAAATAAAACCAGTGGACTGCTTATATCAACGCTGATCTGCAAAACAGATATTTGGAAGCTCATGAGGCTATGATGACACAGCTAATAACATCCAATATTGCTGCAACAGAACCAAACAGCACATCAATTGACTTATCAGAACCAGTTCACTGAGCAGTCTGCAAGCCACTATGTGCAGCTGGCTCTCTAATACGTACACCAAACTACAAGCCAATGCATGAATGTATGACTATTTCTTGTCAAAGAAGAATAATTGCAATTAAATATTTGCGATACCGATCACTAAATATTCTACATTCAGAGAGCAATGTTTGGATAATCTTTAAATCAATTCATTACTGAAAAGCATTTATTTCAACAAAAGCTATTTATAGATACAATCCCTGTAAGAACACTTCCTGAAAACACTGGAGTCATTTGTTAAGGAGACAAGCAGGACGAGCAAGGCCAGAAACTTAGAGCAGATTCACTACCAATCCTATTTTCTCAGGGGCAAATTATAACGGTACGCAAATCACTTCAATAAACCAGTTTCTAGCCATCTGTGTGAAGGGTGGATTGCAAGGAGTGTATTCCAGGTGGATTCTCACCTTTCATATGGTAGAAGGCAGCAGGTCCATAGAAACATGCCTCCTGAGTCCAACTCTAATTACACATCCTTAAACTAGTGCTGCTTGTTCTTGCCCTATGACCCCACATAATTAACGGTAGAAACAAAGAAAAGAGACATGGCAGCATATGTTAGACCACGTCAGTAAGGAAGGTGTACCACTAAGCAATATTTCCAAGAATTATAAGCTTGTATGTTTAGCACTTAATTCCTTCTTTTTATCTGAGGATTACAAAACCATTTACATTCAATTTCTCTGATTACTTGATCAAAATATCATATCCATATTCAGATACTGGGACCCAGAGTTGATCATTCTTTTATGGCGCTTAATCTACAGCTTGGCATGGAGTTTCCGCTAGGGGCGCAATCGGCAAAATGAGCCCAGAATTCGCCCAGTATGCACTGGACGCTGTGTCGATTTTGTCGAGGTGCTCAAGTTTCTGCGCAAACTCATTAGCATAAACCTGAACGTAAAATCTTCCATGAATCAGCGCAGTCAAGCAGCATAATTGACCGTAATCGATTCGTGACGGGAACTGGGAATTCTCCAGCATCACAAAGAGGAGTGGGATTGCCAGGAAATGAGCCATTCGTCAACTGACTGATTTAATACTCTCAGTCTTACTTTTTAACTGGCTTCTTTAACTGCTTTGATCTGCCCTTGGTACGCAAGACCTGTGACCAGCACTCAATTAAAGCCATGCAGGTGTGTTCTGCTCTGTTGTAATTGACTGAATTTAGACTAACTGAAACTGAATTTAAAGTAATTACAGCAGCAGCAGGAGGACACAACAGGGTCAGGCTTCAATTGACTGCTGGTCACTGCAGGTACAGGTGATTAACGCTGGATTAATATGACCACAGGTGCCTGTGCGCCCGAGTACCTGGGTGCAATGTGATAAACACCCCCGAACGGGAGCAATTGGAGGAAACTTGCCATGCCGACCGGCGGGAGGGGGGGGGGGGCCAGGCCAGTTTTGTAGGCGGGGACTGCTTCGGGGGAATGGGCTTTCGAACCAGCGGACCAGAAGATCGCAGATATGTGGGCGAAAAGTGACTATGGGCGCAACTGACTTACGCTTAAAATTCCGATCTTAAACGCTAGTTCGTTAGATTCCGCCCAGATCACGCTGATATCACGGCAGAAATCCGGCCAAAACACCAGGCCCTTGTATATATTCGGAGAACCCAGATGGACAGATCCACTCCAACAAGGGTCGCAAAAGAGGAGACCCCAATGATCCGTTGTACACCACTAAACCACACTTTAGATACAGACTTCTTTACTTTTAACCTAATATTTTAAATGATTCATAAAGAATAGCAAAAAAATATAAACGCAAAAGGAGCTTGTTTAAAAACACATAAATTATAGCAAGAATGTGATTATTTACTGGAGATTTGTTCCCCCTGAAAGAGCAACCTGACTGTTACTCAGCCATCAACAGATTCCAGCACTTGGTCCTATGGAGAGATCTGGCGACATGTAGCGTTCACTGTAAGAAATGTAATAAGGGGAGGCTGCAGACTGGTAAGCAGTCTAATTGGAAAAGTTTTCCCCCAACCCTACCAGCTAAACAACATTTGAATACTTAAGCAGTTTTTTACTTAAATCAGTGGTCTTGCTTTCATTGTAAGCTTTGCGGTCCAGCAAGCCAACAGTCATGAAGCAATGTCTGAGCTCGTTAATACCCAGTTACAATAACATTTATGTAAGTTTTGTACATTTGTAGGTAATCCACAGAAGTGCTACAAAGGCAATAATGTATTGTGGTATTAATGACTCTCCAGGGATGAAACCAATGCATTCAAGTACAAAAGTAAGTTTGTTTTTAGCATTGTGCAAGTACTGAATCACACGGGTTAAAATTATGTTTAAAGAAAAACACCCTTTCAAGTTTTTCCCAAATTCCACTGGCTTGTTCAACAGCAACTTCCTTTAGTCTGACCGACCATTGATGTAAATTCTGCATTTTGAACAAAATAGGTATTTAATAGTCAGTTCTCCAACTACACATCAACACAGACATTCAAAGAAAAGGGATAAGAGCACTACTTACAGAGTCTCATCGTTTTTAAACTCCAGCTCTCCATAGGTGTCTTCAAAGTCCTCTCCGCCCCCTTTGGCCGTCCCTTCTATTGTTCTAAAGGGGACAATGACAGTCCCGCGTGCCCCAGATGTTCTCAGCACTTTCACCTCCATCACACCAATGCTCTCACTCACATGGAGGACATCACTCTCAAATGTAAAGATACCCGCGTGGTCGTCATCTAAAATAGTCACTGTTGCAACTAATGGGGAAACGATTAAAGCTTTCGGATAGGGCATGTTATTTGGCTCGAGAGCATCTTCCAGTTCCAGCACTCTGATGTTATTAAGGCGCACGAAGAAATGCTCGTCTTCCTCAAAGATGTCATCGTCAATGATGCCAACTGTGAGTTCCTTCTGAGATTCGCCCGACTTGAACACCAGGGTTCCTTCGCTAAACTCATAATCTGCGCCGGCGTTGGCCGAGCCATCCTCCGTCTTGTAGTCCACCACCACCGTTTTGGAGATGTCCCCGCCTTTGCGAACGACCATCAGCGAAACGGCGCCACAATTCTCCAGGCACTGGTAAGCGCAGGGGTCGAAGTAGACGCAGGAGCAGAGGTCTTCAGGTGTTTCCGCCCTCACCTCGTGCATGCTCGTGCTTCTTTTGGCCTGCTCGGCCGCATGCTTTTTCAGGATGTTGCCCGCACCGGTCATCATCCTGGTGGCCTGAATGCGGTAGAAGGCCCTGCTTTTCTGCTGATGGGAAAGAGCATAATAGTTAGCCATCTCCACCAGTTGATCCAGGTCTTTTTCAGGATGCTTTTGCTTCAGATCTTTAAGGATGCGAATCATCTCCCTGCGGGACTCGTCCACTTCTTTCCCTTCCAAAGCGACCAGTGTCCCGTCGACGAAGTGCGAGTTCACCAGCTTGCCATCCATCTCGATGCCTTTGGGATGCTCACCTTCGGTCTCGATGATGAGGCCTCTATTCTTGTTGGTGCGATACTTCTTGTGCATGTACTTATAAAAGAGAAGTCTCCGGTCGGCAATCCAGGCGAGTAGGACACAGACTGGGAAAAACAAAAAGGTGACCAGTCCTTCCCAGACCTGCACGATGCCTGGTGAAATGACGGCGAGAATCATGTACAGCCAGATGTAGGCAAAAATGCTCCAAGCAGCCGTGACAAAAAACACACGCAGATGTTTAATCTTCCTGGTTTCGCCATCGGGAATGGCATAGACACAGATGCCAATAATGACAAACATATTAAAAGCAGCACTGCCCACAATTGTACTGGGGCCCAGTTCACCAGCTTTAAACCCATGGCCGCACACTTCAATTAGGGAAAGCATGATTTCTGGAGCAGATGAGCCCAAAGCCATAAGGGTCAAGTTAGACACGGTGTCATTCCAGACTCGAACCACAGTGGTGCTCGTCTCTCCATTCGGTTTATTGATGGTAATTTCTTTCTCTTGTGATGTAATCACTTCTATAGATGCCATAAAGCGATCAGCGACAATGGAGACTCCCAAGAACATGTAGATCATCGCCACAAAATAAACAATAACCCTGGCAATTTTATCCCCCATGGATGGGTCTTCTGGGTACCAGATTGGCAAAATAACTCCTTGTTTGCATTCATATGTGCCCACGCAGGATTTATTTTGCTTAGGAGAAATTGTAGGTCCAGGTGTATCTGCATCCACATAAAGAGGATGCATGAGCAGCATTACTGCTACGAGGCCCAAATGCAGGCAAAATGACATGAACGTCTGCAACCTAAACCACGCCATGCAAACGGGTTCAGTCCCAATGTCCTCTATGAATCAAGTCAATCTTCAGAACTGAAGAGCCTCAACTGCAGGATCTGAAATAAATTTTAAAAAGAAAAAACACATTTTAAGATGGAACCAATAGCCAAGCTGCGATTTTTAGAAAAGGAGATGCACTCCTGTAACAACGTTTACTCTGCTGGAAAGTCACACGGAGCCTCACAAGGAGATGCCAGCAATCAACTGCAGTCAACAATCGACAGTCCAGGTTCTGAGCTGCTCAAACAGATGTCTGTTTGTATGGTGTGGGACCGCACGTTGGCATTCTGACATGCTGTACCATGGAGTGGCAGGAAGTGGGTTTGGAACAGCACGAGTATGTGGTTTCACCCACTGAGCCAAGCAAAGGTCAGGGATCTCCTCACAGGCAGGGAGAAAAAAAAATTAAAATTAGAGATTGAGTCACCTCAGGCTGCTCCAGGACTTCAAAATGTCCCCCTTAAAAGTAACATTAGCAGAGACCTGGGAGCAGATTGCTGACCTGATCTCAGCCAGGGAATAAAGTATGCATGAGGAAGCTAAAGAGAGAATAACTATAATGAGGCAAATTGAGACAGTTGCTCCTTATTCACAACAATCAGTACAAGTTAATATTTTCTTTCAATATGTATCCTACATTTCTGAACCATATCTGATAATAGGCTAGAAGCCTATAGAATCCAGCCCATTTATGGGGACATATAAACAAGTGGCTAGAATCCAGAGATCGTTTGTTAATGAGGTGAACTCTGACTTCCTCAACTTTCTCAGAGGAACATGTGAACAGCCGTATAAACCTTCACGTTGTTCACACTCCTCAGGTTTGAAAGGGCATGGACTTCACGGGAGATGTTTGCCAAATCCTTTTGTTTCGGAAAGGAGAACAGCCGGGAGATCCATGTGTTATTTTTTTTATATCACATTTCAATGTAATTTACATCTTCATGCAGTGTGCTTGCAAGCAAAGGAAAAAAGGTTACCCAACATTTTTTTCACACCGACGATGCTCCTTTCATAGACTAATGAATCATCGCCTAATGCTGCATTTATATTACAATGTTACCACCGGTGACAGCCCAGGCTTTAGTGGCAGTGCTGTAATATAAATGAGGCAGGGCTGCTGCCTTGGGTGACGTGCAGTACCGTCTCAAGAGGTATACAGAAACAACTGCTTCTAATAGCGTTTGATCTCTTCAGCCTCTTACTCCGGCCGTGAGTGGGCTGGGAACTCAGCTCATCTTGCACAGTGCTGCAAGACAGTTGTCACATTGCTGGCCTGTACAGACCTTCCCACAGCATTGCAATTACAACTTTTAACTGCAAACTCACTTGTTCATATGTCCCCATAAATAGACTGGATTCTATAGCGCCAGGGGCCAACCTGCACAGAACGACTTCCATTTAAAGTGGGTCTGTGTAAACAAGATCAAGGACAGCAGGGGCATGGGAACACCATCACCTCCGAGACACACCATCCCAACCTGGATATATATCGCTGTTCCTTCAACGCCGCTGGGTCAAAATCTTGGAATTCCCTATTTAACAGCACTGTGGGAATCCCTTCACCACACGGACTGCAACGATTCATGAAGAAGGCTCCCCACCACCTTCTCAAGGGCAATTAGGGATGGGCAATAAATGCTGGCCTTGCCAGCAACACCCCCATCCCGAGAATATTTTCTTTAAACTCACCATATAGATGCTTGCATAGTCGAGACCAAGCACAGAGATGACTTTCTGCTATTTGTTAAGTCCCATAACACTACAGTTCAGGAACATAATTCTGCTCGAGGATTTGCATGAAAGTTACAACACACAACAGAAATATACAGAATGACTATAAGGTGCAACGGTGACAGACGGTGCAGAGATCAGCACTCACTCCCAGCACCCAGACAGAGCCCCAACCTGTGTGTGAAACTCAGGCACCCCGGGCACGAAGGCTTTTCTAATGGCCACTCATGGCAGTACTGTTTCAGGATGGAAGTCTCTGTAGGAATGGGTTATAAAAATAAACACATTGCCTAAGAGCACCCAGTCTGCGGATTAAGCAGAGTTAAAGGCCACCTTGAAAAAAATTGAAAATTCAGCCAACCCAATAACTGCTTCTAATTTATAGCTAAACATCATAAATGGAAAATTCAATGCGAAGGAGAAACTGACTTACAGCAGGAAACCAAAGCCCCAACAGATCCCAGCGTAAAATAATGCTTAAAGGTGCGACTGGCAGAGCAGAAATGTCGCAGCTTTTTTTAAAAAACTTACAAATGTGCAAACGAGCGCAATTGTGTGCTGTGGGCAGTGCAATAAAGCCGCCCTGGAGACCAGCTCCATTAACTACAAATAAGAGAGACACATGGCCCGTGGACCACTTTAGATTCAGACGGTCACGTCCACACGACAACAACAACAACGTGTGCCACTTCTGGGGCTTCCTTCAGGATTCCCGTTGACTGTGGTGACGGTCAGTCGGGAGTGGCTGCGGCTTCTGTGTGTGTGTGTGTGGTGTGTGTGGAGAGGGGAGGGGGGCGGGTGGTGAGGTCCAAGCAATCCCAGCACGTCTGCAGTTGTGGCTGGAGGAGGGCCTGAAGTGCAAGGCGAGTCCCCCAAACCCCCAGCATCCGCCAGCCCGCCCGCCTGCCCAAAGAGAAGTGCTTGCCCTATTTAGGGAAGGCCGCGGCGCAGTCGCTAAATTTGACCGAGGTAAACAAGAGCTCAGCAGAAGTGAATGAACACGACAGCTGTCGTGATGGGCCCGGAATGCAATATATATTTGCAACGACTGTTTGATCATCCACCTCCCCTACTCCAGATCAAATAAAAAGACAATCTAAACACTGCGAAGAACCCCACTGCGTTGTAAAGTACAACTGTTATTTTTTTGTGTGGCTGCAAGCAAAGCAGGATTTTCCTGAATTTGCATGATTTGCATTGAAGGAGGGGGGGGGGGGGGTCCGATTGGCTTTTCTTTTGACACCGCAACCAATCGGGAAAGCAAAAGACGGTGCAAGCCAGAAAAGACCACAGCGAGAAGGGGGAAAAACAACGCGTGGAGGGGTGAAGAGGGGGGGGGGGGGATCCTCAGGGGAAAAGGCTGTTCATTTTATCAGCCTTTAATCAGAAAACAGGCTTTTTCCAATGCATTCTAAAGTAGCAGATGAGCATAAATTCTGTGCACTTAAAGCGAGTCAACCGATTAATAAGATAAAAAAGCTGATCGTGTTATATAATCCACACAGTGTGGCTTTAAATAAAATTAAGTATATAAAAAAATGTTACCTGCTGTTTCCTCTCTCCACACACACACACACACACAGGACTAAATACACAATATTGAATTCTAAACACTGCACATTGTATCCCCTGCTCTCCTCTGGGATAAGTCACTGGACAGGGATCCTGTGCATGACACCAACTTGCCTGACTCGCTAAAAACGGGGCGATGTTGCAGCTGGCGACGGGGATGTGCTGCCGGAGAGGCGCTGGCGAGAGAGCTCCATTCAGGTGGCAGGCTCCTGCTTTGTTGGGGTTGTCGGTGTTGGCGGATGGTGATGATGATGCCGGCGGACCTGTCCAAGGAAAGCCACTGCGATGACAGTGTGAGAGAGTGAGAGGGGAGGGGAGAGGGGGGGGAGATCCGCCCGCCCACGTGTGCGGCCGAGACCACAGACTCGCTCAAACCCACTCCCCCCCAAGAGAGGGACTTTACTATAATCCGACACTGCTCGGCATCAGCAAGAGAGAGAAATAGATCAGCAGATCTGTCAAGCAAACCCAACCAAAATCTCAGCCCCGGCTGCCTGCCTCTACGTCACCCTATCAGCTGGGCTCGACAGCAGCCCCGAGCCCAATACTGCGAATATCCAGCGAGCCCAGCACCCAGAGATAGACAGGACAGGGGAGGGGGCACCGGCAAACCGCACCGCACCGCACCGAGCAACTGACATCCGATAACGCTGCCTTCTCACTGGGGCAGATGACACCAGGACGAGCATGTGCTGAATGAGGGGCCAGCCCTGTCCTGTCGACCTGTCAGCTCTCCGCTTTATCTGGGAGCTCGGCACTCTCCATCCATTCATTCATGTTCCAGCGTTACACTAGCGCTGTGCAACCCACATCCTGCACACAGCACGGCACCGGGGATTGCTGCCGTCCAGCTGGAGATTGAGCCTGGGTAACAAGTGTACCGCTGCTGTAATATTGTTCCCATACATCGACTCCCTCTCTCTCTCTCTCTCTGTTACATAACACGATGACATCTGCTGGCGCTGTGCAGACTCGGTTTAATGCTTACCTCCAGATTTTCTTGTTTTCTTGTTAAAAAAGCTACATTCCACCACGGGTTAAAGTAACGTCTCGTCACCTACAAGTGTTCACATCCCCCCCACCCCCCCTCCCCCCAGCATTCCCCAAAGGGTGTAGGTGCTTGCTGAGATGCAGAGAGACGAAACAACATGCCCCCACGGCGCGTCCTTTGAATTAAAGGAACCTCGCTCAGACCCGTCCGGGCTGTGGGTGAGAAATGAAAAGCAAATGAAATGAAATCACGAGTAAAGGTGACATTTCTACAAGGGACGGGCATATGTTTGATTCAAAATCTCCATCTAATTAAGTGTACGATTTGAAAACCACCTGTTTTTCTTTCCATAAGACAGCTGCAAGGCGTGCACCCTTGTATCCTGAGCTAACAGTCTACCCACAACACTGTCGAAATAGCAACCGTGCCACAGCTAGACCGTCCTGAAGCCAACGCAGCTGGAAAAGCAACCCTTTTCATTCAGATTCGGATCAAGTCTTTTAGCCCGTCTGCGTTCATGAGCGTTGACTGTAAACGCGGTACATAAACACTGCCTCAGCGCAACGGCGCAAAGAAAAAGCAAAACGAGATGAATAATGGCATGAGCGCCCATCAGGGTAATGATACCACAGCCTGATTCACCACTGGGTTTCAGATTCAGTAGCCTTGGTGGAGGATGTGAATTACCAGAATCGGTAGCTGTGGTTTAAACTTCAAATTACCAGAATCGGTAGATGTAGTTTAGGATGTGAAATACCAGAATCAGCAGCTGTGGTTGAGGATGTGAATTACCAGGTTTGGTAGCTGTGGTTTAAGCTTCAAATTATCGGTCGTTGTAGTTTAGGATGTGAATTACCAGAATCGGTAACCGTGGTTTAGGCTGCAAATGATCGGATTCGGTAGTTGTAGCTTAGGATGTGAATTCCCAGATTTGGTAGTTGTAGTTTAGGATGTGAATTATCGGAATCGGTAGCCATGGTGTAGGATGTGAATCACCCGAATCGGTAGCTTTTGTTTAAGATGTGAAGTACCAGAATCGGTAGTTGTGGTTTAGGATGCAAATGACCAGATTCGGTAGCCATGGTTTAGGATGAGAATCACCAGAATCGGTAGTCGTGGTTTAGCATGTGAATTTCCAGAATCGGCAACCTTGGTTTAGGATGCGAATTTCAAGAGTCGTTAGCTGTGGTTTAGGATGAAAATGATCAGAATCAGTAGCCTTGAGGCTTGGAATTTCCTGTGGGGGTGCAACCCGGAAGTTGCCCCGGAAATTACACCCATTCTGCCACTCAAATCATGCTCACATTTCCTGCCAATCTCATTAGCTTATGCCCAAACATAAAATGGATGTAAATCAGCATAAATGACCAATGTCATTCAAACATAATTGTAACATAACTATTGGGGCCTAAAGGTGTTAGGTTGGAGGTCTATAAAGGTGGGGGGGAGGAGGGAAAATTTCCTTCAGTGAGGCCAGGTAGTGCAAGGCAAGTAGCACAGCTCTATCTCATAGAGATTTTGAATAATGCATTCAAATAGCTCCATCGAAAGCGTCCATTGTCTCAGATCTTTCCCTTCTCACCAATGGCTGATTCACAGGAGATGGCTGCCAGAAATAAGGATTTCTACTCCGCGCAGAGAAACCTGCAGGCCTTCCTGATGATAGAAGGAAGGTGGGATCGGCTCTTCAGTTTCCCTACATCCCATCCCTCACATGAGGTCAGGAGACGGGCATGGATGGAGGTGGCAGAGTGCAACATCGATAGTGCCCAGGACGGTGGAGCAGTGCCGCAAGAATTTCAATGACTTGACCAGAGCAGGGAAGGTAAGACACTCACCATGTTCTCCCCCACCCACTGTAGGTACTGCACTCAAGTCTGAGGTGGAAGTAGTTGATCAGTGACCTTGCAGGGAAAACCCACGGAAAGATACAGATCAGTAGCACCTTCAATTGTTCCACACATTCAAACTATGGCAAGCCTAAATTTTCATTCTTTTTATTTTTGCAGGAAAAGATGGTGCACAACTCCTGGGAGGAAATAAAGTGGGGAAGGGGGGCTCGCAAACCTCTAATCTCTGACCCTTCCCATGATGATGTGGTGGAGCTCTTAGGCTGCCACAGCACTGTGGCCATGGTGGAGGCCGAGGTGGGGGTGGTGGGGGAGAATCCAGAGCCAGGTGAGCACCTGTCCACTTGCTATCTCTCAATGCTCCAGTACAGGAGCCCAGGCTTCCCTTACCCATCCTTACAATGGGGTATCTGAGCACTGGCAAAGGCAACCATTCTAACTCTCTGCTTTTTCTTCCCACAGCTCTTTCAAAGCACCATGAAGGCAATTGCTGTGAAGTGGAGGATGGGGCGATGGTGGGGGTGAGATAGGGGAAGCAGGTTCTGGAGGAGCTGGAGAACATGGAACCTGGCTTTGCTGTGTAACTTGTCCTGATTGAGCTACCAGATGAGTGATAGATGGAAAGCCAGAGCTGCACACTCTTTCCTGGGAGTGCACCCTCCCCCTGATCATCAGGCCACTTCCAAGCAGAGTCAGAGTCACCGGGCTCTCCTTGAATAGCGCGGACACATTCCACCGGGGTGAACGAGCACCTCAACGCCGGGTGAGCTCCCTAGCATCACCATCCAGTTTCGGAGAGGGGGTGGAGGATGCTGCCAGCTTTCCGGAGAGACTGGCTAGAATGCCACCATGGACTGGTGAGTCAGTGGAGTGTGATTTGACATCTGCAGGCTTGAAGAGGCGTCTGCTGGTGAAGCAGCAGAGGGGCATGACGACTCTGGGATCCATCAGCAGTAACATGGAGGTTCTTGCGGATAGGGCCTCCGAGTCTGCTGTAATGCTCAGCACCAACATTGCAGTCACAGGCAAAAGTTACTGCTGCAGTAAACAATGCAGCAGGTGGCTGCTACATTGGGACATGCAACAGATCCCCTGACAGGGGATGATGAGGGAGCAGTTAAGACTTCTGCACTTGAGGCTTTGGTTGACAGACTGGAGGGCTGATGAATGGTGGATTCTAGTCTCTTTTTTATTGATTTATTGCCCATCCTTAATTGCCCTTGAGAAGGTGGTGGTGAGCCGCCTTCTTGAACCACTGCAGTCCGTGTGGTGAAGGTACTCCCACAGTGCTGTTAGGGAGGGAGTTCCAGGATTTTGACCCAGCGACAATGAAGCAACGGTGATATATTTCCAAGTCAGGATGGTGTGTGACTTGGAGGGGAACTTGGAGGTGATGATGTTCCCATGCACCTGCTGCCCTTGCCCTTCTAGGTGGTTGAGGTCACGGGTTTTGGGAGGTGCTGTTGAAGAAGCCTTGGCGAGTTACGGCAGTGCATCTTGTAGATGGTACACACTGCAGCCACGTTGAGCCTGTGGTTACTGAGGCCTCTTCGGGCGGCAGTACCAACCCAGGCTCTAGCCTTCCAACAGCAGGCGCGGTGCCACCTGTACATGGCAAGCTGAACAAGGCAGCTCAGGAACTCCCTTAGGACAGGCAGTAGCAGCCCTGGTCCACCAAAAAATGGGACAGAGTCACACGGGATAACCTTTTAGTTAAAGTGCAAGGTCAACTCGGGTACGAGGAAACCTGATGAGTGGGTGATTTTACTTTCAGATCTGCAAGTACAGTGAGTTATTTTCTGTTGTACTTATCTGAGAACAGATTGACTTTGTCACCTCATTTTTTTTACAGCTCCTTTAGGTTATCACCTGCTTGGTTAAAGGTCTGATGTGAACTGCTCGGCAGCACTAACATCCAATCACTCCTTTCCTTGGCCTCCTCCATCTATATTTCTCCAATGAAACATCAATATAGTAGACTTGATTTGCAGTTTTCACTGAAAAATTAGACACAATCGCCCAAACCCCTCCAAAATCTCCTAACAAGAAAGGAATCTCACCTATTCAGTCACAACAAACCTGTGGATCTAATAATAAACAGATCGATCATGGAATATGATCCCAAGACATTGTAAAACAAATCCTAGAGTCTGATGTAATAAAATGAAATTTGGCCTATTGTGTCACCATAAACCAGTGACTCCGAATATAGGGAATCAGTAACATTTGAAGCGGAATACCTAGGGTCAGATATTTGAGCCAGTTTAGGAACAAGCTATGAGTTACATTTGTATTTGCTGAGTTCAACTAGTTTTTTTCTTCTTTATTTTTTTTAATTCATTCATGGGATGTGGACGATGCTGGCAAGGCCAGCATTTATTGTCCATCCCTAATTGCCCTTGTGAAGGTGGTGGTGAGCTGTCTTCTTGAACCGCTGCAGTCCGTGTGGTGAAGGTACTCCCAGCGACGATGAAGGATCGGCGATATATTTCCAAGTCAGGATGGTGTGTGACTTGATGGGGAACTTGGAGGTGGTGGTGTTCCCATGCGCCTGCTGCCCTTGTCCTTCTAGGTGGAAGAGGTCACGGGTTTGGGAGGTGCTGTCGAAGAAGCCTTGGTGAGTTGCTGCAGTGCACTTTGTAGATGGAACACACTGCAGCCACGGTACGCCACTGGTGGAAGGAGTGAATGTTTAAGGTGGCGGATGGGGTGCCAATCAAGCGGATTGCTTTGTCCTGGATGGTGTCGAGCTTCTTGAGTGTTGTTGGAGCTGCACTCATCAAGGCAAGTGGAGAGTTTGACCCGATTAAAGAGAGTAACTTTGGGTCGTTAAGAATGCGCTATCCCCTGAACTTAAAACATGAGGTAGGAGATAGATAATAGTTACTCACGTCCACTAACCCTCCCGCACCTACTTGGCTCCACTTTATTTCTCTGGCATTCCCCGTTGTATATGTGTCCCCTATGAGTCACTGGACAGGAATTGTCTGGGTGATGTCGTCCCATTGCACTGATCATATCGGGGTACTGAGGGGTGAATGAACAAATCAACCATTAGATTATCACTTGTCCTGCTCTTGCACATTAAGAACTGGCCCCACAGCCTACTGTCTATCTGCAAACCGGGCTGCTCGCTCCATTTCTGTTGTATGGGGTGTCGCACTTCGACTGTACTGTCACAGAGGTGGTTTTGGAGACAGTCTGTATCCCGAGGAAGTAATGACAAATATTGGGTGGAATGGATGTCACCTCACCTGAAAGTTCATGGTCTTAACAAGGCACGGGGCTCTTCACCAGTTTACTGACTGAGGCACGAGATGGCTTGTGGGCTTATAGGGTCCCCGGAGGAAGAAACCCGCTCGAGTATTACGTTGACCCTGGTTATGGTCACAAGTAAGTCAAGCAAAACTCATTGATGCTGACAGTAAGAGAGGTCGGCAGGAATAAGAACTGACATACTCAGGATCTTCAGCGTCCATGTCATCGAAAGTGACAGTCCTAAATAACTTAGTACCATTGGGGAACGAATGGAGTACAAAGAAGACAAGTGGGAGCTGCTTAATTCAACCTTCACATCAGAACGAAATGCTCTAATGTTAACTTCTGTTGACGAAAGATGGGAAGGTGGTTCAGGCCCAGCTGTCCAACCCAGACAAGATCAGAGTGCCGGCCATGCACAGCCTGACTCCCAATGGGACCAGGGTCATGTGGTTACTTGCACAGACTACGTCTGAAGTTCAAATACTTCAGATACTCAGCCCCAATGTCTCATTGATAAAAACAGAAAATGCTGGAAATACTCAGCAGGTGGTTTCCAGCATCCGCAGTATGTTGCTTTTGTACCTATGTCTCATTACATGGCTTCAGTCTTTGATAAACTGACTAGACTTCTGATGAATAATACGGAGGACTTCAGTGTTCATTTTAAGGAAAGGTGTACCAAAAGAAAAGTCAGCAGTGTACTTTTTGCCACTAATTTGAAGAAACTTCAAGGAATATATGTGGGAGAATCCTAGATTGTCTGCCAATTATTCCCTTTATACTACTATTTTCGTGCATTCGATAGCAACATTTATATAACGCCTTTCACAAGGAAAGTTCTGTGTTTGATACAATGAACTTCTTTTAGCCTCACCACTCCCTATCTGTGTAACCTCCTCCAACCCTACAACCCTCCGAGATCGCTGCGCTTCTCCAATTCTGGCCTCTTGAGCATCCCCGATTTCTTTCACTCTACCATTGGCCTTCAGCTGCCAAGGCCCTAAACTCTGGAATTCCCTCCCTAAACCTCTCTACCTCTCTCTTCTCCTTTAAGTCACTCCTTAAAACCTACCTTTTTGACCAAGTTTTTGGTCACCTGCTGTAATATCACTTTATGTGGCTCGGTGTCAAATTTTGTCTGATAACGCTCCTGTGAAGAGCTGTTTTACTACATTAAAGGCGCTATATAAATGCAAGTTGTTGTTACTGACATTGTTATGCAAGTAAATTACTACATAAGCAAACTAGCCATGCTGTTACTGTAGTACCAGTCACATGACCATGTCCCACATCATTGTGGGCTAGAAATTATTGTGCATTCTGGTGTGGTGGGAACTCTTACTGCGCTGGTATCCAAATTTTTAAAATATCAGACACCAGAGAGTTATGGTATAACATCAACAACAGTACCCTTGTATCTTCTAAAATCAACAAATAGTAGAATTCCATAGCCTAATCAAATTTAGCATTTTCTTGTGCGTAAAGAACTTACATTTTTTAGAGCACTGTTTATGTCCTCAGGACACACCCAATACATTACTTTTAGAAATACAGTCACTGCTGTGATGCAGGCAAATGTACCAGCAAATTGGTGCATGGCTAGGTTCCACAAAGAGCAAATGACCAGATATGTTTTCTTTAGTGGTGTTGGTTGAGGAGAATGTTGGCTAAGATACCATGAGAACTCCCTGCTCTTTAACTAGTGCCATAGATTCTTTCACATCCGTTTAAACAGGTAGCCAGGACCTCGATTTAAGTTAAAGTGTCTCATCCAAAAGACAGCATCTCGGACAATGCTGCATTTCCTCCATACTGCACTGGAGTGGCAGCATAGGTTTTGCACTCAAATCAGTAGTGGGGCTTGAACCCATCCCAAATGTTCTCATTTGATCATTTGAGAAGTCCCATAGCTACATCATGAAGAAGAGTCAATGTGGGATCACTGTATCTGTGGAGGATCTCAAGTTTCCTAAATGACCCAGAAAGCTAAAAACAAAGTAAATAAGATGTTTTGAAAACTCTGAACATAAGTATCTATTTTCTGCTCCAATGTTGTTGTGTTTTTTATACACACATATTCTTTTGCTACTCACTTTCTTGGGTGGCCCAGTTCCATCGGTCATGCAGATGTGTGCCATGGTTGAATAGTGGAGTGACCAGCAATGATGTCATTGAAAGTTCATAGTTCGATCAAAAACAAAAAAGAGAAAATGCTCCTAGAGTGGAACCAGACTGTGATACCACTGCTGAACCCTTTAGTTTGCCACTGCTTAGTGGCTAGTTAGCTCTCCTCTACTCTTGCATAACAGGATCAGTGTCTCAGAAACAAGTTAAGGTAATTTTAGCTCCAGCACACATACTCTTCACCATCATTTCCTACTCGTATGTCTTTTAACTTCGTCTGTCTACATTATTTCTTGCATTTCTTTTATTGCTCCATTTGTCGATCATTCTCCTCTCTTCATTCCTCCCTTGTTCTTCTTTTATCCTCTACTAAAATCATTTAATAGCTGATGCTCTCACCTTTGTCATATGCTAATAGAGTGTTTTCATCCATGCTGAGGTGTATGGATAACAATAACCACCATCTGAACTTGGAGATCATGCCCTTTTTCCAGAGGATAAATTGCTCTGAAAGGACATGAAGTGGTTTCAGTTACTGTAAGGCACAGGGTAACAGAAGCACATTGTACCAGTCTCTGGCTACCAAGACAGAATGTTATGCTGGTGACCTTATACATTTACACAAACCGTGCACCTACATGAGATTTTACACAGCACATAAGCTGCTCGTTTGAGCATGTTAACATATATAAATATTTGCCTGGCCTGTTCTGGTTTGAATGTGCATTAGAAAATTAAAACCATTTCTCGACAGATCATGCTTTTTTGCAGCAGACTCTACCCTTTGTGTATTATGCACAGCACCAAGAGCTAGTATTTGATTTGCACTGCTGCGGATTGTCTATGAATGAAATGGATTAATCTCCATGGAAATGGAATACTTCCTTGCGGAAGCTGGTGGAGCATAAAAAAAGCTTCATATATTTTGCCCCTTTGCTTTCTGTGGCTTTACTGTATACTCATTAGTGGAAGTGACCCAACAATCAATCAAACCTCTGATAATCAATGTAACATAGTAAATCTAGATTAATTGGGTTCAAGTGTGCTGTCAAACTCTTCTCTTCACCATGGGACAAATTAAGGCTGTAATAGATGGACTAGTGAAATGTTGATATTTCAACATCTGAAAATATTTGAAGATAAAATTGAAGATAAGGCACTTTGTTACCCTCAGCTGGATCAAATACAACAGTGTTGGGAAATTGATATTTTGGTTGTGGCATATTAAAATGAGTAATTAATCCATATTAACCAACAGAAAGTATTGCTGTTTTAAATGTGCTGTTCTGCTCATTGGGCTTACAGTGACAACTCATTATTTTACAGTGGGGTGAGTTTTCATGGTGCTTTTTTCTTTTAAAAAAAAGGGAACTGTTAAATTATACATGTGGACATTTCTGCTTGCTTTTTGAACATATGTAAAAGGTGAGAAAAGGCCAAAAATCTCATCCATATTCAGCTTGTTTACTAGACGATAAAACCTCACACACCACACTGCCCAGCCACTAGTGATGCTGTCTCCTGGGGAAGCATAAAAAATGGATTTAAAAATCGTGGCAAATCTCAGGAAAAAAACTCTATGAAATTCCTTCCCAGCTCCCTAAGGTAATCAAGTGAGATGCAGAAGACATTACTAGACATACTTAACCTAACCCATCACCTTCCCCCATCTGGTCCAATTTCCACAGAACGTGTGGCTTATCCTATATTTTACTTACAGCAAACTTCCTGTATAAATACAGCGATCAGGGAAGCATGTTGCTAAAACAATGCGGTTATAATAGGGGATTTTAATTTTCACATAGACTGGGAGAAGCAGAATCGCCCAAGTAGTAAAGATAACAAATTTCTAGATTGTATTCGGAACAGTTTTCTAGAACAATGTTTCGGAACCAACAAGACCTGATAGAGATAATGAAAGGGTTTCATAGGGTAGACGTCGAGGAAATGTTTCCACATGCGGGGGAGTTGAATATTAGAGGTCATAAACAATGTTTCCCTTAAGCTGCGTGTCCGTGCAGCTGTCTGGAGGTCCCGCGCTGGCCAATCACCAGCTTTTCAGTGGGACATTTTGCGCAAGCGTGAAATTTTGAATGGGCCACGCAGTCAATTAAAGGGATCGCGCACCCAAAACAAAATTAGCAGGAACATTGGTCATAAATATAAGCTAGTCACAAATAAATCCAATAGGGAATTCAGGAGAAACTTCTTTACACAAAGAATGGTAAGAATGTGGAATGTACTACCACAAGGAGCAGTTGAGGCAAATAGCATTGATGCATTTAAGGGTAAGCTAGATAAGCACATGAGGGAGAAAGGAATTTGTTGATAGGATGAAATGAAGTAGGGTTGGAGGAGGCTCGTATGGAGCATAAATGACCAGTTGGCCAAAATGCCTGTTTCTGTGCTGTAGACTCTAACCCTAACCCTAACTAAACAGGACTAGAAAGAACCACCCATGAGGTCGGTCCCAAAAGTCACAGGGGGAGAAATTCATTATAGCCCTGTTTGGGGCGCTAAATTTTAAACGTTGAGAAAATTGGTGCCAGGCGCTAATGTTTCTTAACTTAACAAAAATACAGGGCTGTATTTTCCGATTGGAGGCTTCCTGCGTGCGGAGGCCTCCGATCTGGAAAAATCTACGTACTTACCTGAGGGCTCCCGAGGTCCAGACACTTCCAATCCTGGGCCTCTCCAAACTCGAAATGCGCAGGGCCCACATATCCCAGAGGCACAGGCGGTTCGCAAGCGTCCCTGGGATCACGTGGGCTATGGGGGAGCCAATCAAAGAAGGGAATTTCCCTTCATACACTTGACAGATAGACCTGTCAAATATATGAATGGAGATCACCCCAAAAACACTATAGAACATTAAATACATTTTTAAAAAACCATCACATCTTTAAAATGAGTTGAAATTACAATAAATTAAATATTTTAAAAAGTTTTTTACGGGGCTAAAAATAAACTTACCTTTTTTAAAAAAGTATTTTTAAATGATAAATGAGTGAAAAAAAATTAAAAAACTCTTTTCAAATCTTATGCTGGTAAAAGCAGGCCTTATGGAAAGCAGGCTTTTGCCAGGCGTAAGATTTCTAAGGGTTTTCTGCGGGCGGAGGTTCTCCAGAAAGCGGAAATATCCGCCTGCAGAGGCCCTTCTCCAGGGCAGGCGTCCGATCTGTCAAGAGCATTCTTGACAGATCGGAAATGCTGGTTTTCAGCGCATGCACTTGGCATGCCTGAAACCAGCATTTCCGATGTCCCTATGGGTGTGTACACAGCCCATACACATCCGTAGGCATCGGAAAATACGGCCCTCAGTTTTACGCTCCAGGAAGGAAGTGGGGCACTAAATCAAGCACTCCACTTCCTTCTTGGAGCACAATCGGCAGTAAGCAGGGCGAGGACTTCAGCAGCGCTGCACACTAAGCCGTGCAGCACTGCCGCGTTCAAAGGTTCCTTCCCTCCCTTAAAGGGAAGGGCCATCGCTGCAGGCTCTGCAATTTAAAAAGTACCGACCTGGACCACCAAGGCAGCTACGATCCCATGCGATCAGCCCGGCACTCAAGCAGAGTGCTGGGCTGATCGATCGCGGG
This sequence comes from Squalus acanthias, assembly GCA_030390025.1. Taxonomy (NCBI): domain Eukaryota; kingdom Metazoa; phylum Chordata; class Chondrichthyes; order Squaliformes; family Squalidae; genus Squalus; species Squalus acanthias. The sequence goes on along the minus strand of CM059425.1, from coordinate 81,133,159 downwards.
CAGGAACCGGCAGAAAAAATGGGAACAAGAAAGGTAAGGTTTTTTTTTACTTACCTTGGCCACCTCGCCTTTAATCATCGCCCCCGAAGCGACCGGCCGCCCGATGCCGGTGTTTTCGACCGGCGCTGCTGCAGGGGGTGGAAGTCAATTTCAGGTCTGGGGTGATGCGCACGGCGAGGACGTCACGATCTCCGGGCGAAGGAGATCGGGGCGCAATGCCATGGTGCCGCCGCAAAACTCCCGCCGAATATGGCGGGTGTCGATGTCAGCGCTGCGCCCAGCCGCAAAGCCATTTGCGCCCCGTTAGCGCAAAGGCACCCAATTTCGCCCCCTCAGATTTACTCATTTTTTTCTCGAAACTATTCATTCAATTGCCCTGTCAAAAATACACATCACCCTCTCTGCTTGTATTACCTCCTGCGTAGGCTATTCTACACTGTTACCACCCTCTATGTGAAGAATTGTAACTTAACTGTGCATCACCTTTTCATCCGAGTTTGAATCAATGTCCCCTTGTCCTAGAGCTTGTGTTAATATTGATCATTCCGAGGCCCAGTTTCTCTATTCCTTTGAAGATCTTAAATATCTCAATAAACTAAGCTCTGTCACCTTTCTTCTAATGTAAGCATCCCTAATACCTAGTTTGTTCCTTGTAATTCAGGTGCCAAATCCCATTTATCAACATACTTTGCCCTTCTATGTGCTCCCTCCAAGGACAGCATGTCCAGATGGTGCAGTGCCCAGAACTCTACAGACACAAGGTACTATAATTAGAGTTGGCTCTCCGATGGCTCAGTTGATACACAGAGGCCTAGATCCCAGGTGTAATCCCACATTTGTGCTGGGTTAGCTGATCTCAGCTGTGGCAGTGGAGGCGGGGTGTGGTGGTGGGAGTACTGGAATTGGCTTCAGAACTGCTGAGCTAGAGCAGGAGGTAAAATAATCAGCAAGGGTTCTTGCCCCTTGATATTTGCCCAGAGAAGAGTCGACACCCAAAATATAAATTTTTCTTTGTCGGTGCTGGAGGATCTGCGTGTAGGTCCAACACTTTTTTCTTCATTTCAGATTGCCAGCATCTTTTCTTTTCTTTCCAGTGGTCCTTGCTAAAAAATGTGCACAATTGGCTGAGGGGCAAGGACAGGATTGGGCTCAGTTGCGATGCCCCCATGTTCCTAACCTGCTGGCCACTTTGGGCAGAACCTTCCGAGATCTGTACCACCCAAGACCCCTCACATGCATTAGGCAACTTACTGGATAACTGCTTGCCATTTTACATCCATTAACATCAACAAACAGAATATCGCAGAGAAAGCACCCTGCAATTTTCCACTAAATCACCTACTGTATGCAAGACCCAGCCAGTGGTGTGGGGCCTCAAAAATCTCCGGCACCACGGCCTAGGATCACACATGAAGAATTGCCATTTAGGGGAGTTACCAGAGGGTACCAACACCCAGCAACAGTCAGCCCTATCAAAAGAGGAATGGAGAAAATCATAGTTATTACTGTGGATGTTTTGACCGAGTTTCCAGCACTTGTGCCCCAACAGTCTGGCACCTTGAGATAATACAGTATTATAAAGTGAGACAACATACAACTGCTAAAGTATCAGCCTTGGTTTCAGTGGTAGCACTCTTCTCCAAGTCAGAAGGTTATGGGTTCAAGCCCCACTCCAGAGACTTGAGGACATAATCTAGGCTGGTACTTTAGTGCAGTACTGAGGGTGCAGCGCTGCACTGATGCAGGTGCCATATGTTTGCATGAGATGTTAAACCAAGGCCGCTGTAAAAGATCCCATAGCATTATTCGAAGAAGAGCAGGGGAGTTCTCCCAGTGAAATAACAACAGAAAGCGCTGGAAAAACTCAGCAGGCCAAGCAACATCCGTGGAGAGAGAAACAGAGTTAACGTTTCAGGTCGAAGACCCTTCGTCAGAACTGAGAAAAAAGCAGGAAATGAAACAGATGAAAAAGCAAGTTTTGACCGAGTTTCCAGCCTCCAAACTTGCTTTTTCATCTGTTTCATTTCCTGCTTTTTTCTCAGTTCTGACGAAGGGTCTTCGACCTGAAACGTTAACTCTGTTTCTCTCTCCACGGATGTTGCCTGGCCTGCTGAGTTTTTCCTGCGCTTTCTGTTGTTATTTCAGTTTTCCAGCATCCGCAGTATTTTGCTATTGTATCAGAGTTCTCCCAGTGTCCTGGCCAACATTTATCCCTCAAGCAACACCTAAAAATATATGATCTGTACACCTTCCAGTACCTCAAATGAGAGCCTAAACAAGTGCTGCCAGGCTACTTGTTTACAGAGGGATATTGCAGCTCAGCCCAATCCTGCGCTCTCTCAATATTCGCACAGTAGTTCCAGCACGTGTTGTTGGATAGTGATCAAGACATGTTGTGAACACAGTTGCAAATCTCTATCCATCCAAAGAGGATTTTTTTGTATTTATAAAACAATTTTGAATTGATTGATATAATAGTTTCTAATGGCACTTGCCTCCTCGCCAGCAGTGTGACCTGCCAAATCCGCCTTGCCACATAGAACTAATTAGCCCAAAACTCAAGTTTTAGTGCAGAGTGAGAATCTGGAAACAACACACTCAATATGGAGGCAAGTGTCTCCAAGTACTGTTGTAAATATCTATTATGCTTACTTGCCCATAAAGCCATTTTTGCATTTTGAGTTGTGCCTTTCAATGAACTATGACTAAAAGCAGTCACAGGCTTATTCTACCTACAAAGAAGGCTTTAACACTTCTGACTTATTTCACTAAAAGATTACTCCAACTAATAGAACCTGGAAGAAAAATTTTCACGTTACATAAACACACATATATCCATCAGGGCAACTAAATTACAATAGGATGGGTCTCAACTAATCCGTCAGTGAAGTGAGACTGCTGATACTTGAAAATGCATGCAGTTTTGAACCGTGGGTTTGAATTCCATCCTCATGGTGTTGAAGGGTTATGATTTAGCCCAGGACAACGTTAATCTGATACTTGCACATCATCTGGTAGATAGCATTTTGTCTTACCAGCAACATTCATCTTCTCCTCTTTGAGAGCCTTGTCTCCTTGGTGTCTGTGCATCCAGTACCTTGCCCAAGCATTGATTATTCATGCATAAGCCTTGACAATGAGTATCAGAAAGCTTTATGAAACCTGAGCCCGATCTTGTGCTAACCGGATGTCTGCATTTCCAACAGGGGGTCACTCCAAAGGGATTAGGAGGGAGAACTCAGACTGATTGAACCTCCTCTAATTGAGGGGCCCTGAGGCCTATGTAACATTCCTACTCATTCCTGGCTGAGATCAAGTAGCTCACTACAAATTAGGAATTTGACCTGGGACCTTCCCTGTTTATAAGACTGAGCAGTTCACGAGCTAAACTCACTGAGCCATTGGGGAGGCCCTAGTAATAGTCTTTTAATTGTCAGCTTGGCTCAGTGGTAGCACTTTCATCCGCCTCCACCAACGTCAGAAGGTTATGGGTTCAACCCCACCTCAGGACTTTAACCCATAATCTAGGCTGGCCCTTCAGTGTAGTACTGAATGTTGCTTTTTCAGAGGTGCCGTCTTTCGGATGAGATGTTAAACCACAGTCCAAACTGCCTTGTCAGGTGGACGTAAAAGATCCCATGACACTATTCAAAAAGGCAAGGAATTCTGGTTCCTGGCCAATATTCATCAGTTAAGCATAGAAACATAGAAGATAGGAGCAGGAGTAGGCCATTCGGCCCCTCGAGCCTGCTCCGCCATTTAATGAGATCATGGCTGATCATCCAAATTCAGTACCCTGTCCCTGCTTTCTCCCCATATCCCTTGATCCCTTTAGCTTTAAGAAATATATCTATCTCCTTCTTGAATATATTTAATGAATTGGCCTCAACTGCCTTCTGTGGTAGAGAATTCCACAGGTTCACCACTCTCTGGGTGAAGAAATTCCTCCTCATCTCAGTCCTAAATGGCTTACCCCTTATCCTTAGACTGTGACCTCTGGTTCTGGACTCCCCTGCCATCGGGAACATCCTTCCTGCATCTAGTCTGTCTAGTCCTGTTAGAATTTTATAAGTTTCAATGAGATCCTCTCTCATTCTTCTAAACTCTAGCGAATATAAGCCTAATCGACCCAATCTCTCTTCATACGTCATTCCTGCCATCCCAGGTATCAGTCTAGTAAATCTTCGCTGCACTCCCTCCATGGCAAGAACATCCTTCCTCAGATAAGGCGACCAAAACTGCACACAATACTCAAGGTGTGGTCTCACCAAGGCCTTGTACAACTGCAGCAAGACATCCTTGCTCCTGTACTCGAATCCTCTCGCTATGAAGGCCAACATACCATTTGCCTTAACCGCCTGCTGCACCTGCATGCTTACCTTCAGCGACTGGTGCACAAGGACTCCCAGATCTCGTTGCACTTCCCCTTTTCCCAATCTATTGCCGTTCAGATAATAATCTGTCTTCCTGTTTTTGCCACCAAAGTGGATAACCTCGCATTTATCCACTTTATATTGCATCTGCCATGCATCTGCCCAATCACCCAACCTGTCCAAATCATACTGGAGTTTCTCTGCATCCTCCTCACAGCACACACGCCCACCCAGCTTTGTGTCATCTGCAAACTTAGAGATATTACATATAGTTCTCTTGTCTAGATCATTAATATATATTGTGAATAGCTGGGGTCCTAGCACCGATCCCTGCGGTACCCCACTAGTCACTGCCTGCCACTCGGAAAAAGACCCGTTTATTCCAACTCTTTGCTTCCTGTCTGCCAACCAGTTCTCTATCCAAATCAATACCTTACCCCCAATCCCATGTGCGTTAACTTTGCACACTAATCTCTTATGCGGGACCTTATCGAAAGCCTTCTGAAAGTCCAAATACACCACATCCACTGGTTCTCCCTTATCTATCCTACCAGTTACATCCTCAAAAAATTCCAGTAGATTAGTCAGGCATGATTTACCTTTTGTAAATCCATGTTGACTTTGTCCGATCCTGTCACTGTTTTCCAAGTGCTCTGCTATTACATCTTTTATAATGGACTCTGGCATTTTGCCCACTACCGATGTCAGGCTTACCAGTCTATAATTCCCCGTTTTTTCTCTCCCACCTTTTTTAAATAGTGGGGTTACATTAGCTATCCTCCAATCCATGGGAACTGTTCCACCACCAAAACAGATTAACTAGTCATTTATCTCATTTGTCAACCTTGCCACCTCATGTGGCCTTGCTACTCCCATCATGTCAAATAAGGCCATCTCTGATCATTTCCTGGTATCCCTCTCCACCCTCATCCCCTTTCCAACCCTACTTCTTTCTGTATCCACCCCAGTAAAAAAACCTCTCCCCCAAGTTACTTACAACTACACTTTCAAATTCTCAATTGTCTATCCTTTGGCCCTCTATTCACCACAACATTTCTACAGCTACCAATCTGCTCAATCACACCCTCACCGCCACCTTTGATGCCCTTATCCCCATTAAAACCATTACTCTCTCACACCTTAGTTGTTCCCCCGGTACAACCCTTATCTCCTCTCCCTTAAGTCCAAGGGACGCAGACTTGAACGTCTATGGCATACAACTTGTTTACCTGGTTCATCGCCTGATCTAGCTAGACCCCCTCACCCCTGCCTCCTCCACCCTCACCTCCAACAAGTGCAAGGAGCTCATAGACTTCTAGGTCACAAAGATTGAGACCATCCATTCAGCTGCCTCTGCCTCTTCTCTCCATTCCCCTAGCCCACTGGGGCAAACTTCCTCTAAGGTTCACCCCTGCCCTAGCCCTGAACTCGCATCTTTTTCTAGTTTCTCTCCTATCTCCCCTCATGCCCTCTCCAAGCTCATCTTGTCCATGAGACCCATCTCCTGCGCCCTCAAACCTATTCCCACCAAACTGCTGACCACTCTTCCTGGCCCCCATGTTAGCTGATATTGTTAAAGGTTTCCTCTCCTCAGGTACTGTCCACCTCCCCTTCAAATCCGCTGTCATCACCCCTCTGCTCAAAAAAACCATCCTTGACCCCTCTGTCCTTGCAAACTACCGCCCCCATCTCCAACGTCTCTTTCCTCTCCAAAGTCCATCTTTTCCACAATTCCATTTTTGAATCCCTCCAATCGAGTTTCCGCCCCACCATAGTACTGAAATGGCCCTTGTCAAAGTCACAAATGACATCCTATGGGACTGTGACTATGGTAAACTATCCCTCCTCATCCTTCTCAACCTGTCTGCAGCCTGTGACACGGTTGACCACACTATGCGCCTCCAACGCCTCTCCTCTGTCATCCAGTTGGGTGGCATTGCCCTCACTTGGTTCCATTCTTATCTTTACAGTCATAGCCAGAGAATCACCTGCAATGGCTTCTCTTCCCTCTACTGCAGCGTTACATCTGTAGTTCCCCATGGATCTATCCTTGGCCCCCTCCTATTTCTTATCTACACGCTGCCCCTCGGCGACATCATCTGTAAACACATCAGGTTACACTTGTAAGCTGACGACACCCAGCTCTACCTCATCATCACCTCTCTTGACCCCTCCACTGTCTTCAATTTGTCACACTGCTTGTCCAACATCCAGTACCGGATGAGCAAAAATTTCCTCCAGCTAAATATTGGCAAGATCGAAGCCATTATCTTTGGTCCCCACCACAAACACCGTTCCCTAGCCACCGACTCCATCCCTCTCCCTGGCAACTGTCTGAGGCTGAACCAAACCGTTCGCAACCTTGGTGTCGTATTTAATACCGAGATGAGCTTCCGACCATATATTCATCCAAGGCCTCGCCCCTCCCTATCTCTGTAGCCTCCTCCAGCCCTACAAGCCTTCCAGATCTCTGCACTCCTCCAATTCTGGCCTCTTGTGCATCCCTGATTTTAATTGTTGCACCCTCAGCTGCCGAGACCCTAAGCTCTGGAATTCCCTCCCTAAACCTCTCCGCCTCTCTATCCTCCCCTAATACGCTCTTTAAAACCTACCTCTCTGTCCAAGCTTTTGGTCATCTGTCCTAATACCTCCTTACGTGGCTCCGTGTCAAATTCTGTTTGATAATTGCTGGTGTGAAGCTCCTTGGGAAGTTTTACTACATTAAAGGTGCTATATAAATGTAAGTTGTTGTTGTTTGTTGGGCCGTGTTCAAATTGGCGAACATATTTGCCTACATAACAGTGGCAACAGTTCAAAAGTAATTCAGTGGCTGCAAAGTGCTTTGCATGTGCTGAAGATGTGAAAGGTGCTACATAAATGTATAAAACTCCAATTTGACATGATTGTGTTATACCTACCCTATTGGGTTTGTTTGCATCATTCCCTGGCCAAGACGTCACAACTGAACTCCTCAGGCCAATGTTGGTATTTGGAGGCGAGAGCATAAACTGGATTTCTGTATTTTGCAGAAGATGGAGTGCCTCGCTTTTACTTAGCTTTTCAAAGCAAGAATGGAACTTTATTCTGGAAAGAAACCATGAGATCTTATTCACATCCAGTGACTTCATGCCAGAGCCTTGTACATCAACATGATAAGTCACCTCTTTGTTAGTGAACTGTGTTCTTACAACAAAAAGCTTAAAATGTTCTAGTTTTGACTGGTTGTTGCTAATACAGCAAATTCCCAACCTCAAGCGTCCAAACTTTTGTATCCATGGGCAACAGCAGTTAGTGTGTGCCGTGGAGTTCGGTGGCCCTGTACTAAGATTTAAACCAAGTTCCCATTAATTTCCATATGTCTCAGGTTGCTGATCCAAGTAGCTCTTGGCACTTTGATTGAGGATTTATCCAGCAGACTGGCAACTATTCTATAAACAGCATTTCCAAACCGCCAGGCCAACAAAATTCAAATAAGAAACGTAGGTGCAAATAAGACTCGGGTGCCTAGGCTTTGAGCGCTAGATTGCCAAGACTTGGAGTGCCACAGCCCAAAAACCCTTATCAAAGCGCAGTGCTGTTTAGAGGCCAGCTGCTTCCTCAGAAGGAATAAAATCAGAGGAAGTCACTCTGCAGTGCTCTCATACACATCCTAGTGGTCAAATAGGGAATGGCACTGGCCGAGGCTTGGGCACAAAGAATCTGCTTGTCCTCTCTGCCAGGAACTGTGAATCATGGGGAAGACCAGAGGATAAAAAAATTAAAACCAAAGCAATATAAATATGCAAGGAGAAAAAGCTTGCATTACGTTCTTTAAGGAACATAGGAAAAAGTAGGAAAGTTCCCTCCAAAAACATATTTTCTGCAAATGTAGATGGTCATTTTAACAACTCCAGTGGTTTTAGTCTAAAATCATTAATATAAGTGATTTATTTTGTTTTCCGTTTGGAGGAAAGTTAAAAAAAATGTAAATGCATGCAGTACTCTAAAATAAAATACATATAAGGGCTATTTCTGTGTTAATCAAGTTGAGGAATGTTAGGACAATAGCAAAATACTGCAGATGCTGGAAATCTGGAACAACAGAAAATGTTGGAAACACTCAGCAGGTCAGGCAGCATCCGTGGAGAGAGAAACAGAGTTAACGTTTCAGGTCGATGACCCTCAGAACTGGAAAAAGTTGGAGATGTGATAGATTTTAAGCAAGTGTAGGGGCAGGGAAAGGGAGGAGGGGAGGAAAGAACAAAAGGGAAGGTCTATGATAGGGTGGAAGGTAGGGGAGATTAAGAGACAAAAGCAAAATACTGCGGATGCTGGAAATCTGAGATTAAGAGACAAAAGGGATGATGGTGCAAGGCAAAAGGAGATGGTAATGGGACAAGTTAAGAAACACAAGATGACTCTCGATGAAGTGTTGGACCTGTTACAACTCAAACTTTTTCCAGTTCTGAAGAAGGGTCATCAGCCTGAAATGTTAACTCTGTTTCTCTCTCTACAGATGCTGCCTGACCTGCTGAGTATTTTCAGCATTTTCTGTTTTTATTTCAGATTTCCAGCATCTGCAGTATTTTTCTTTTGACTCTTTCAGCACCCAGTGCCAGCATTAAATAGAGCTAGGTATGGCAGAGCCAGATGTAAACAGCTCCTACTTTGCTCTACGTCAACACTGGTAATACAGTAATATTATGATTTAAATTATGAGTTTATTTTAGTTTCATTAGATTTTATGTTTAATTATATTAGTGGTGCGTCCTCAGTTTGATGGGCCACTTGTGCAGTTGCCTTTGTTAGCAACACCGGGGCAACCCAGCGACACCACTAATGGTTTATTTAAAATAGGCAACCACTCAGCGGTCCTATCTGCCGGGGCTCTAACTGACTACCTGCAACAAATTGTTAAAGTAAATCACATTTTCAATGTGGAATTACACACGCTAACATCCAATAATGTATACTCTAATATGGAATAACAGGAGGCCCAGTGGGACACCATTAAACATGATCTATAGGCTTGAGGGAACTTACTGTTTGCAGTCAATAAACCGCTCCTTACTTTCAATTTCCACCTCAGTGTTAATACAGTACTTAAATTAATCCTGAAATTACATTTCACATTTAATAGGATAAAGATTGGAATTGTGTTATTTTTAACATTGGTGAATTTCCTGAGGGCGGAGTTTCTGGGTTTAGTTTACTATATATATATGTACTGGGAGTGTGCTGCAAAATGATTGAGAGGTTTAGAGAACAGTTGCTTGGTTAATAAATCTAATTTGATTGAATTGGCGCTCTATAATTGATAAGTGATCAAGTCAAAAATTAAAGAAATAGTGCTTGTGGTGGTATCACTGCAAACCAACTGTGAGTCAACATAATCAGCACACATTAGATTATCTTCTCGTGTCAAGGCGGCACTGAATTGCTGGAGTACAGCAGTCCTCTGGTACCTCACTCAAGTGGACGCTCTTGGCACGCGAGCTTGCCCAGCAAGTGGCATCAGGCTTTTTAATCACCGAGGGCATCTGGAGGCTGATCGTCTTCCCGCTGGACTTCCATGCGCACCGTCAGGCACGAGGTCACTCAAGGTCATGAACCCTGGCCGACTTTTGCTTACTCCCTTCCTTATCCAGTGTGAATGAAATCATTTGTAGCACCCACACCACTACCCTGACTGAAATCAGCTGGGCAGTCCAGAAGAGATTAATCCTTCCTTGTCCTCTTGGCTGAGTTTTTTTTTCAATGACACTTTGGAATTGTGTGTTATTTCAGTATAAGGCTTTTGGTAAGGATGTGCACTAAGGGAATCATTTGCAATTGATCTTAAATTAGGCTAAATATCCAAATACATAGATTTTTTTGCTCTCAAAAGATGTCCACTTAAGTTATAAAATATCATGCAGTAATAGGTTATTGTGCAATTCCACTGAATATTTATTTCCAATCCCAGACTAATTGTGTTTTTATATGAACTACCTTTCTTTGGGTTTATGAAGGAAAAGCAGATTAATGTTGCCAATTTAGCTAGTTGCCATACATAAAATGTGCTACAAATCCTTCTTGTAGGATCAAACAGTCCCTGTTGAGATGGAAGCACTGTCCACTTTGAACCAATGAGTGAGAAGTGTATGGGGGCAATGTCATTTGCTCACTTTTTCCCTTACACAAGGGAAGCAGTCATTGCTGAGATAAGAAACTCGCCCAGTGGAGAGTCACAGGGTTTGGAGAATCTTGGAAGCCCACGTTGCAGTCTCAGTGAGCTGACAGTCTCCACCATTGAGACTTCCTACTTCAAGTGAACATTTAAGTAATGCTGTGAATAACTGAGGCAATGAGATTTTTTGAAACAATGCAGATACCGTTTGCAAATGGCAGAAGCTCCACTTTCAATCAGCAGTACAGAGGAGTCAGTGTGTCCTGTCTGATAGCTGCTGTTTTTGAAGTATCCTCAGTTATGCTAAGGAATTCTCAATCAAGTCTGCCCAGACAATCAGAATGCTATATTTTATAAATTAACAATTACATTTCAAATAACCACAGTTCCACCATAACATCACACTATGCAGAACAGTGTGTCTTAAAGAGCACTTTTACCCAAGCTGAATGTGCCAGTGCAGCGGTAAAACCACTACAAGGACATTTACAGCAAAGAAAAGCAGAATGAAGGTAGCTGATCGACTTTGTCACAGCGACAACAACTTCTATTTATACAACGCCTTTAACATAGTAAAACGTCCCAAGGTGCTTCACAGGAGCGTTATCAAACAGAATTTGACACCGAGCCACATAAGGAGATATTAGGGCAGATGACCAAAAGCTTGGTCAAAGAGTTAGGTTTTAAGTAGTGAATTCAAGGAGGAAAGAGAGATGGAGAGGTTTAGGGAGGGAATTCCAGAGCTTAGGGCCTTGGCAGCTGAAGGCACAGCTGCCAATGGTGGAGCAATTAAAATCGGGGATGCTCAAGAGGCCAGAATTGGAGGAACACAGATATCTGAGGGTTGTGGGGCAGGAGGAGGTTACAGAGCTAGGGGTTGGCGAGGCCATGGAGGGATTTGAAAACAAGGATGAGAATCTTAAAATTGAGGCATTGCTTAACCAGGAGCAAATGTAGGTCAGCGAGCACAGAGGTGATGGATGAACGGGACTTGGTGCGAGTTTGGACATGTGCAGCAGAGTTTTGGATGGCCTCCAGTTTACAAAGGGTGGAAGATGGGAGGCAGGCTCGGAGTGCGTTGGGATAGTTAGGTCTAGAGGTAACAAAGGCATGGACGAGGGTTTCAGCAGCAGATGAGCTGAGGTGGGGCGGAGTCGGGCGATGTTACGGAGGAGGAAATGGGTGGTCTTCGTGATGGCGCGGCTGTGTGATCAGAAGCTCATCTCGGTGTCAAATACGACACCAAGGTTGCAAACAGTCACCTCAGGATTTAAAAATTTATTTATATTGCGTTTCCATATTTAGACCCATGACACAACCTACATACGAACAGCTCTCCAGTACTGGTGTGTTGCATTAAAATGTGCATGACATCATTCTCCATTTATATTGGACGCAAGTGCTCCAATGCTCCTGTCTCAGAATAAAGATTGAATGGAGACTACCGATGCCCAGAGTAATGACTTTTGGTCATATTTTGAATCATTGTTGCTCTTGCATCCTACACTGTTTCTGTACAAAACAAGATTTTAAAAAGTTTCGTACAGCAAAATGCTTAGTGGACACAATGAGATATGTATAAGGATCTAATCTGGTATTTTAATAGGAACAGTCAGAAAATAATCTTAGAAACTATTTTAAAGATACTATGAACTCTTATTTTCTTTCTCTAATTCATAATTTTAAAACATTTTGTTCTTCCCATTCTTTATTCCCTAGCTCCTCTTCTGCCATGCACCATTCCCTACCCACGACATACAGGGCCTCCTTGCTCCTCCAGCACAGCTCTGCCCCAAAAGAAAAAACCTGCTGAGGAAAACCATGCAATGAGAAAAAGCCATTTGGCCCATTATGTCTATTCCTCCCATTAGGACACAAAATCTCCCAAAGTTACTTAACTTCATGACAGAAATGAACACTTAAAAGTTCTAAGGACTCTGGAATTTCTTCCCGATTCCCCTGTATGAAATCAAATACAAATTCCAGGATATCAATCTGATGATACAATTATTCAACACAGGTGACATTCCACTGTGACAAAAATGTGCTTTTGTCTGTATTAAATTGATGGTTGGGATTCTTCATGTCTGAAATAATGAGGGGTTATAATCCTATAGTCACATTGCATTTCTCAACAGAAAAAACTATTAGCTCAAAAACCAGGCAGGCTGGCTGCAGTAGGCTCCACCATGTATCAAGCGTCAGGGAAGCGCAATTACGGGGGTTAAGGTGTTAATTGGGATATATGGCCGCAGATTTCACATTGCATGGCAAACATAGTGCATTGTCAAGGATTGGCTACATATTTAATATTGATAAGGGAAATGCAGCTTTTTGCTTCAATATAACTTCAATAGGGGTTGGATTGTATTTCTGTGGGTAGGATGTTTTATCAGACAGCTCATTTGTTAATTTTTCAGCTGTAAAAAGGTTGTGCTTGGGCCAATCCAACAGAGAAACTAGGCCAGTTTGAAGCTATGGCGTACTTCAGTGTAAAAAGTGAGCTACTGTTTTCAAGTCTAAATAGAGAGAGAAAGTGAGTGGCACCTTTCTTATTTTATGTATCAAGGAGAGTGAATGATCTGATTCACTGTTTTATACTGTATGCTGTTATTTCCCTGTTTTATGTAAATAAACTGTCCATTGGTTTACAGCCTGAGCCTTGGTCTTAGAGTGTATATTCAGCCTGCTTTTTGAAGAGAGGATATGCACATGGCAGCATGTGATGCATTCCAGGAGCTGGCGTACTGAGTAATGCTTCTCTGTTACAATCACTGGGTCTCGCATTTACCAGGATATTGGGCAGGTAAAAGTACACTCTAGATTATAGGAGGCACAAAACCTGCTTACGGTGATGCTGAACCCAAGAACATATCTCACAGGACACCCATCTTTCCAACAGGCCTGGAACCATCACCGTCAAAAATATTTAAGCACCTGCTTACCTGCCTTCTGCTTGGCCTCTTCACCAAATGGCTTAGCCGAGATGGCCGGTTCATCACGAGTACCACCACTGTAGGTACAGCAAGGTATTAAACCTAGCCACCCCACAAATAGAATGTTCATCAGGAGTTAACTGCATCAGGCTGCTTTTTAAAAAATAATTTAAACATTGTTTTTCCATTAAAAAATTCTCAGATGCTGGAGGAGGATATAAGTCAACCAAGTGGATCCTGCACCTGAAATTGTTTGGGCCAGAAGAATGTTAGAGGCATGCAATTTGCCGAAAGTTACCATTTCTTCTTATAGCAATGCGAAGTCTATGTTCACAATGGTACACAGTGGTGTTCCCCAGGGGTCGGTACTAGGACCACTGCTTTTCTTGATATATATTAATGACTTGGACTTGGGTGTACAGGGCACAACTTCAAAATTTTCAGATGACACAAAACTTGGAAGTATAGTGAACAATGAGGATGGTGATAGACTTCAAGAGGACAGACAGGTTGGTGAAATGGGCGGACACGTGGCAGATGAAATTTGCCGCAGATGAAATTTGCCGCAGAAAAGTGCGAAGTGATACATTTTGGTAGGAAGAATGAGGAGGCAATATAAATTCTAAAGTGGGTGCATGAACAGAGAGACCTGGGGCACAAATCATTGAAGGTGGCAGGGCAGGTTGAGAAAGCAGTTTAAAAAAGCATACGGGATCCTGGGCTTCATAAATAGAGGCATAGAGTACAAAAGCAAGGAAGTTATGATGAGCCTTTATAAAACACTGGCTCGGCCTCAACTGGAGTAGTGTGTCCAATTCTGGGCACCGCACTTTAGGAAGGATGTGAAGGCCTTAGAGAGGGTGCAGAAAAGATTTACGAGAATAGCTCCAGGGATGAGAGACTTCAGTTACTTGGCTAGACTAGAGAAGCTGGGGTTGTTCTCCTTAGAGCAGAGAAGGTTGAAAGGAGATTTGATTGAGGTGTTCAAAATCATGAGGGGTCTGGACAGGGTAGATAGAGAGAAACTGTTCCCAGTGGCAGAAGGGTCGAGAACCAGAGGATTTAAGGTGATTGGCAAAAGAACCAAAGGTGACAGGAGGAAAAAATGTTTACGCAGCAAGTGGTTAGGATTTGGAATGCACTGCCTGAAAGGGTGGTGGAGGCAGATTCAATCGTGGCTTTCAAAAGGGAATTGGATAAGTACCAGAAGGAAAAAATTTGCAGGGCTACGGGGAAAGGGCGGGGGAGTGGGACTAGCTGAAGTGCTCTTGCAGAGAGCCGGCACGAGCTCGACGGGCCGAATGGCCGCCTTCTGTGCTGTAACCATTCTATGATTCTACAAACTACTAGCTTGGGCCAAGGCTATTTTGGACATTGAAAAGGAGAGGCAAAATGAGATGGGAACATCCTTCTAATATTTAATTTAATGGTTAGCATCAAGGTACAGTTTTTTTTTTCCCTGAAGAAACTGAAGTGGGATACTTAAAAAAACCAAATGACAAACAGTTTTTCTCTGGGGGGTTTGTTAACTGAACAAACCAAGTTCCAGTAAGGGTTCTGTCTAGTCAGTCAAAATTCCTCAAAAGGTATGCAGAGAATCTCTAGGGATGTGCAATTATTGGGGCAATTATACAAATGTAGGAAACAGGCACATTGCCTGGTTCTGGGGCTCTATAATGAAAGACGACACGAACAAGCTCACAAGAAGCATCATCTTGCGCAGGTCCAGTGCCATGTTAATTTAGAGCTACTGGGACTGGTTGCTAGGAAACAGAGAAAGGCTGCTGCTTGAGAGCAGTGTACTAATACTTACTGGAGAAATAAATAAAGACATAGCATTTGGCTGTAATTTTCTACAGCAATAGTTTAAAACTCACTTTGCACTGTTGATGAAACCTTCTAGGACAATTTTATTAAAAAAACAAAAATCAAACCGATTTCATTATATTGCAAATCTGTTCCAATATAATCAGCAGATCCTCTTTCACATTCTCTCTGATCTGCCAATTTAAATTACAATGTTTCAATAACGTTCCCATTGTTATTAAATCAATGCAAAAATACAAACATGTTCAATTTTTACATTTTTCAGAAAACCCACCAGCTCAGGTCTTCAATTCAGCTCGGCTAGATATACATGTACATCTGCTAACTGGATAAGAATCAGTGCTTCATGTTAATATTGAGTATTGTTTGCATTTTGAGTCTTCCGTTGCTGCTCTTGGTGAGTTTTAGAATCTTCCCAGGGACGCGGTCCTCGGATGTTCATCCAGTCATCCAAGTTACGCTCTTGGAGTTTCTGTTTTTTAAAAAAAAGTTGTACATTCTCACTGTCTCACATAAACATAACCAATGCATTGTTATTGCACAAAGCAAAAAAAAAACATATAGGCTATTGAACACTGATGGGATAATGCAAATGGCAGTAATGCAGCGGTTTGAAGGCCATATCAAGCATTTTTACAAATGTAAAAGACTCCGCCCCCTCCAAAAAACACCTAACTCTTATTACCATCTCTGTAGTTATAATGCTATTCTTGATGTCAATGCTTCCTTTCCCCCTGCAGAGCTGCTGCTCCATGTGTTTCTGCTCATGGCTGTTTTTGCTATAGGATGTTGCTGTGAGGATTCAACACTTCCCTCTCCTCTTGCTCTTCAGTGAGAGAAAACATGGGAAGTCCATTAGGAGACATTTGCCTTTCTTATTGAGCTCTCACTTGTGCTATGGGTACTTGCTTTCCAATAGCATCCTGATGTTTTCTCTCAAAGGAATGCAAGGGAAAGAGAGGGAACGGTGCTAAATGCTGGCACCAGGAACATGAAGAAAGGAAGACCTCAGAGGAGAATAAAACACATCCATGCAGAAATAATTTTTCTCCTCCTTCCCCAAGTCATTTATTTTCCTCCTCTCTCTTTTCCTATTCTGCATTTATTCCCTCTAACAGAATATTTCAGATATTAATTTAAGATGGGGGCCTGCTCTTGTGTCACTCTATAGCAGGCTGTGAAGAAGCAAATGGGATTGTCTGCCCTCTCCCCCTCCCTCCTCTTTGTGGGGAAATACCAGGTCTTTCTCTGCATGGTAATTTCCCGCAATCACACAGCTGCAGTCAGGAGCACACTGCTTGGGAAATCCCAGAGGCTCCCCTGCTCTAATGGAGCAGTGTACGGAGCTTCTGAAAGTGCCCTTGAGGAAGACATTTGCTTTGGATTGTAGCCCTCAGCAAAGAGCTTGTCAGCTGCACTGCTTTAAAAGTGGGAAGCCACTTATTCAAAAACAGCACATCCACTCCAGCGGCACCTCCCAAATAGAACACAGGTTCCAAATGGACATGAGCATAAAACTGCCCTTAATTCAGCACTGATTGTGCAATATGTATAATTAAATCATCATGCTGCACATCAGTTTCTATCCTGAATTACTAACACTCAAAGTAATACCCAAATTATTTACCTATCCGAACAAGGGGATCCCCAAACTGTTCAGATAAACAGAATAATTGTGTTTTCTGTACAGTAACAGGATTTAATGAAAGAGCAATAGGACATGATGTTATCATGGGATCATGTACTATACGGTAGGACTGGGATCAGTACTATATTCATTCTTGCCCACCAAATTCTCAGAAATATCACGATAGTGAACTCTGCCAAACCTTCTACTTTCAAAAATTTGCTCCTCCCATCCCAAAGTTCCACTATGGAGAACAACATCCTGCATTTAGTTATAATTAGCAAATGCTGAGGTTGCCAATCAAAGCTGAATTAAGGGCAGTTTCATGTCCACTTGGAACCTGTGTTCTATTTGAGACCTCGGGCCTGCACAGCCCACAGGGAAAGGAGACTTTTATCCCATCAGTTTGGGCTGTATTTGAACTCAAGTCTCGGACATGTTAGGGGGCCATGCTTCAGCTGCTGCACCACTTAGTGCCCAGCATCGCAATTCAAACCTCAACAATGAGAAGGTCTGTCCCCTCAGTGCATGAGGGATCTGACAGTATACAAGGAAAGATTCCAAACATTTTCTGGATAGCAGAAAGATGCTTTTATAGGAATCAAGAATTTAGGAATGCTTTACATACATAAAAATGCTAACCCATCAAGCATTCTCATAGTAGCCCTTATAATAGTGTTGGTCTCTGCAGCAAAAGGCACCTTGAATACCACAAATAGTGATACAAATTTTGTATCCTACTCACCATTGGACCAACATCATGCAAATGGAGTCACAAGTTAGACATAGTATATATAGAAATATATTTGAATTAAAATGTTTATTACACTGTACTCATGCTACAACTTTCTTGTTAAATGATTTGCCTTACCTGTGATGTATTAGTTATTTATCTGCAATGGGACTTATTTTGGTTTTGCTACAGGTTATGTCCCATCATATTTTAGATTGATTATACATTCAGTCTTATACACTTGAAAAGTCATTTTACACATAAAAGTCAATACTTCTACATTTAAAGATCTTTGTTCTTCCCCTCCTCCAACCCCACTCCCCCACTGGCCTTTCAGACAAAGTGTAGTTGTATAAAGTCATACGACAGCATCACCCATGATGGTCACCAGTTTATTGAATTGGGCAGTCTTAATATTTGCAGGACATTCAGACAAATCGCATTTGTTTCCCGTTGCTCTCACTGAATACACCAAACCATAACAACCGCCCACCTCTGAAATGGAAAGAGTCAAGATGGAAAAGCTGCACAGGGCAGTGGCACAGTCAGAAAAGAGTCTCTTCATCCTACAGCTACAACAGCAATCAAGACATGCCAAATTTAAAACTCTCCAATCCTTGTCACAGGAGGATAGATCATAAATAACACATCAGCACCTTGTTTTTTGACCCTCAAATCAGAATTTGCCTTTAAAGATGTAACATTTATCATATGGACATAACTATTTTATAATACTCTAGGTATAAATCTTTACTGCAATAGCCAACGGTATCAATATACTGAGATCCAGCAGAGATTTTATGATTTGATGAGCAGAGTTTTAAAAAATGATTTCTAGCTACAAGTCAGAGAACCTTTGTTTCTCCTGTAAAAGTGAAATGTTGAAAATGCCACGGAAGTTCACTCCTGTGTTGCACAATACACGTCATATAGCTCAGAAATAATTAGGCAGAATGAGAATTACCAATGGAAGGGACAAATCCTTCTCATGGTACAGTGCTGATATAAAGGTCACTATAATCAATCCTATGGCTTGCAGTGGTCTAGCATTAATCATTGTACTAACTTCAGTCAATGCCAGCAGTATCAGTCCTCCAATGAGCATTTCCCTTTCCCTCCTCTCCCCCTCCCCCCACCCAGAGTCATACTAAACAATCATAATTGTGGATGCTGCATTATAGCAGTTAGGGGAAAGCAACAAAAGGAGCAAACTGCACAGAACCACAACAGTGATAATAAACAGGAAGGAGTAAAAAGCAAACTGGGAATAGTGTAAAACAGAAAACGAAAGGAAAATAATCCAGATCAAAGCCAATGAATGGCTCCTCGATGGTCCAGTGGGAAAGTACAACACCCAGTTAGGAACTGAGCCATCGAGACCAGGAAGATTCCAAGGGATGATCCCTGGTATGTGCCGAGTTAACCAGTCCAAGCTGGGGAATCAGGTAAGGCTCCTGTTCCTGACTACAATTCCTGTTGAAAAGTCTACACTTGTGGAGATTAGGTGACAACAGCATTGGCCCTTGTGTGATAAGAATAGTCACCAGCTTATGCAAATGACCAATAGCCACAGCACTAAATCAGAAAATAAAAAGGCCCATCAGGGTGCTTATGGTATTCTAAACTTTGCCTAGTCATTTTAATACTCCACTGTTGGACAGGACCAGGCCCAGGTTATCAAAAATTCATTCTTACTCTCTGTGAAATCAATGACTTTGGTCATTTTAGGACTGCAGCTCCTTTCATTGTTTACTTTTAGTCATCCAGGTGAATCCATTACCATGATTAATGCTCTCCAAACCAAACTGCAAAGAAATCCAACAAGTAGTTTCTCTTTGCCCAATCTGGAGTGCAAACTGTCTCCTTATAAAGGCAACTCTGCTGCTTAAGCCCAGAGAATTTCAGATCCAGTTTGACTAAAGGCACAGCTCCTTGACGGCTCAGTGAGCAAGTGCAAAATGTGTTGGGAGTTTAACCAACTGAAATTGTGCAGCTTTCTGTCAGCACAGATGAGCTTACAGCAGTTTCAACAGCTAGAATCACCCAATCTACTGTGTGGCAGGATCATTTAGGGAAGAATGTGTGGGAAGAATACCAATCTTCAGGTTCACCTCTCCAGCTCCAATCGATGAACCAAATTTGGTTGGTCGGTTAATCAACAGCACCCAACTGTACTTTAGATCGGAAACAGCTGACTGAGACTACCAGAGGACACACACTGTTCCAAACGTCAATCATCAGAACAACTTGATGCCAAAGAGTCCCATTTACCTTCTAAAGAAAGGAAAAAAGCTGAAGAGGAGCTATTAAAGAATATGTTCTGGTAATCAACACCAGAAAAGACTATCATGAGTTGATAAAAGTAGTGCTGTACACACTTTCCCTTGGCCAATTTTTGTCCTTGTAATTTTCCCTCCTGAAGGTAATGTCTCCTTGCTGGGGTACAGTTCCACAGGCACTAGTCCTTCAGCACCTTACCCAATTACATAGAATTACACAGAATCTACAGCACAGAAAAAAGCCATTCGGCCCAACTGGACTATGCCGGCGTTTATTCTTCACGAGCTTCCTCCCACCCCTCTTCATCTAACCCAATCAGCATATCCTTCTATTCCTTTCTCCGTCATGTGCTTATGTAGTCACCACTGTTCATTTACAAACCTTGACATTGTGCTAGCAGGGTATGGGAGACATCACCACAGAGCCCAATGGTACCCTCTCATCATCTGTTGTTCACAGATGTGTACACTCAACAAGACTTTCCAGATAACGATCAGGAGTGGGAATCCTTGCTGATTTTTTACTCACCAACACAAGGGCACGAAGGCTATTTTGTAGGATCCCTAACCATGGGCCAGAATTTGCTGGCAAAATAATGGCGAGTTCAATGCGCACACCATTATTAGTCTATAAGTAATCCAGCAATTTGTGGCGAGTTGCAAATCGCCATAAACTGCTGGACGATTTGCACCGCTCCACCGATAGCGTTGCAAAAATGGCAGCACATCCTCAACCTCCTGTGAGTTTCAAGAAGTTGCTGCATTTGCGCATTAATTACGAATTAAACTCGCTGCAGAAAGTTAGGGCTGGTACTTAACAGCGCAAGGACCCTTTTAATGACGAGATTTATGTTCCTGCAATGCCACTATATCTTTCCGGCCCAGAAAAGGAATGATCGAAACTGTGGAGTCTCACTTCAAGCTGAAGGGCAAGGGGAAAAAGTCTCTCAAACAGGGCACGCCACTCCCCTCTCCAGCAAATTCTGGGCCAATGACTTTGATCAGCTAACTCAGCACAGACCAGGGACTGAACCTAGAACCTTCCTAATCTGTGTGGTTCATCTACTCACTGGATAACGTGAACTTCTGAAAAAACTTGGTACATCTTTCTTATGAAATAGCTGGTTTTTCCCTGCAAGCTTGGTTTGCTAAGTGAAATCAGGCAGAAAAGAAAGTAAAGGTGCGTGGAGGAGTATTCAGACTGGTGGCAAAGGGATAGGCAGACCAAGAGGGCCATAGTAACCAACTAAAGCACTCTGACAGCAGAACAGTGTTAGGAGATGACAAAGAAACAACAAGGCGCCATGGAGGGTGGCAGGAGGTCTGAGGTACAATCAAATGTTGAGATACGAACATATGAATTAGGAGCAGGAGTAGGCCACTCGGTCCTTCGAGCCTGCTCCGCCATTTAATAAGATCATGGCTGATCCAATTACTCCACATTCCCGCCTACCCCCGATAACTTTTCACCACCTTGCTTACCAAGAATATATCTACCTCTGCCTTAAAATATTCAAAGACTCTGCTTCCACCGCCCTCTGAGGAAGAGAGTTCCAAAGACTCACGACCCTCTGAGAAAAAATTTCTCATCTCTGTCTTAAATGGGCGACCCCTTATTTTTAAACAGTGACCCCTAGTTCTAGATTCTCCCACAAGAGGAAACATCCTCTCCACATCCACCCTGTCCAGACCCCTCAGGATCTTATATGTTTCAATCAAGTAACCGCTTATTCTTCTAAACTCCAGCGGCTACAAGCCTAGCCTGTCCAACCTTTCCTCATAAGACAACCCGCCCATTCCAGGTATTAGTCTAGTAAACCTTCTCTGAACTGCTTCCAACGCATTTACATCCTTCCTTAAATAAGGAGACCAATACTGTACACAGTACTCCAGATGTGGTCTCACCAATGCCCTGTATAACGGAAGCATAACCTCCTACTTTTGTATTCAATTCCCCTCGCAATAAACGATAACATTCTATTAGCTTTCCTAATTACTTGCTGTACCTGCATAGTAACCTTTTGCGATTCATGCACTAGGACACCCAGATCCCTCTGTATCTCAGAGCTCTGCAATCTCTCACCATTTAGATAATATGCTTCTTTTTTATTCGTCCTGCCAAAATGGACAACTTCACATTATACTCCATTTGCCAGATCTTTGCCCACTCACTTAACCTATCTATATCCCTTTGTAGCCTCGTGTCCTCGTCACAATTTACTTTCCTACCTATCTTTGTGTCATCAGCAAATTTAGCAACCATACCTTCGGTCCTTTCATCCAAGTCATTTATATAAATTGTAAAAAGTTGAGGCCCCAGCACTGATCCCTGTGGCACACCACTCGTTACATCTTGCCAATCAGAAAATGACCCATTTATGCCTACTCTGTTTCCTGTTAGCTAGCCAATCTTCTATCCATGCCAATATGTTACCCCCTACACCATGAGCTTTTATTTTCCGCAATAACCTTTGATATGGCACCTTATCAAATGCCTTCTGGAAATCCAAGTACAGTACATCCACCGGTTCCCCTTTATCCACAGCACATGTTACTTCCTCAAAGAACTCCAATAAATTGGTTAAACATGATTTCCCTTGCACAAAACCATGTTGACTCTGCCCTGATTACTTTGAACTTTTCTAAATGCCCTGTTATAACGTCTTTAATAATAGCTTCTAACATCTTCCCTATGACAGATGTTAAGCTAACTGGCCTGTAGTTTCCTGCTTTCTGTCTCCCTCCCTTTTTGAATAAAGGAGTTACATTTGCTATTTTCCAATCTAATGGAACCTTCCCTGAATCTAGGGAATTTTGGAAAATTAAAACCAACGCATCAACTATCTCACTAACCACTTCTTTTAAGACCCTAGGATGAAGTCCATCAGGACCCGGGGACTTGTCAGCCCGCAGCTCCAACAATTTGCTCAGTACCACTTCCCTGGTGATTATAATTTTCTTGAGTTCCTCCCTCCCTTCCATTTCCTGATTTACAGCTATTTCTGGGATGTTACTTGTATCCTCTATAGTGAAGACCAATGCAAAATACCTGTTCAATTCAACTGCCATCTCCTTATTTTCCATTATTAATTCCCCAGACTCACTTTTTATAGGACCAACACTCACTTTGTTAACTTTTCTTTTTTAAATATCTATAGAAACTCTTACTATCTGTTTTTATATTTCTAGCTAGCTTTCTCTCGTACTCTAATTTTTCTCTCCTTATTAATCGTTTAGTCATTCTTTGCTGTTTTTTATATTCTGTCCAATCTTCTGACCTGCCACCCATCTTTGCTTTTTCTTTAAGTTTAATACTATCTTTAACTTTTTTAGTTAACCACGGATGGTGGGTCCTCCCCTTGGAATTTTTCTTTCTTGTTGGAATGTATATATTCTGTGTATTTTGAAATATCCCCTTAAATGTCTGCCACTGCAACTCTATTGACCTATCCCTTAACCTAATTTGCCAGTTCACTTTAGCTAGCTCTACTTTCATGCCCTCATAATTGCCCTTATTTAAGTTTAAAATACTAGTCTTGGACCCACTCTTCTCTCTCTCACAAACTGAATGTAAAATTCTAATTCTAAAGATCTAATGAACATTGTGCATTGCGATGCATCTATAAATCTTGAACCAAAAGGATTAAAAGAATAAAAGAACACAATGAAGTTGTCTCAAGATTAGATTATGAACATTAATCACTTTGTGTGTGATCAGTTGTTCAGGACTGCATAATTTTTATACGTACCTGATACTCTGATTCCACTGTAATCTTATCTTTATTCTTGCTTAATTGAGCTTCAAGAACTGGATCAATCTGAAAAATGGGGGAAAATGATTTAATTTAACAAACTCAAAAAGGAAGCTACAAACAATTACAAACATAATCTGTTGAAACCAAATCAGGTTACAAAGTGTTATTCTGGTCAAATTCGGTACCAACTAAACTTTCACGGCATACTGAAAAATGATAAAGCATACTACACTAAAACTGTGCAATTACCCAGAACTTTCAGCATTCTACTCCTTATATTAACATTTAAAAACAGGATTGCTTCAGTTATTCAGTTGGCCGTCTCAGTAGCAGGCATCAGCAAGCTATTTGACCACAAAGGGTATGCCAACCAAACCTGAGCCATTCACCTCCTAATGTCCACACATGAGCACTTTCCAAAAGGTGTCACTGGTTAGCAATAAGGAGCAGGAACTCTTGCCAGTTTGGTCCTTCCTCAACGCAAGGATGTGTAGCCAATCATCGCATTGCAAAACTGGCCATGGCTGGGATTAATCAGCGCGCACTGGGTTCTTCTGGTCTGTGTGACCAAGCATTGCCTTTATCAGTTCTGATGAAAGGCCATCGACATGAAACATTAACTCTGTTGGTTTCTTTCTCCACAGATGCTGCCTGACCTGCTGAGCATTTTCTGTTTTTATTTCAGATTTCCAGCATCCGCAGTATTTGGCTTTTGTATTGCCTTTATCCAGTAGGGCATTGGAGGGGGACCACCCATTTTATTTCTACAAACGTTCTTATTATGGCGTTATATTCTGACAGCTTTTACAGCAGGTGCTTTGAAGCTTCTTTTTTGACTTTGTAAATAATTGCATAAATCCATTACATTGCACATCTTTCAAAGATCATAAAAATCAATAATTGCAAGGAACTTTGCACTCAGCTATTTTGTTTAAAGCACGAGAATAGAATGGTGATTTGGGAATTTTGATGACACGGTAGGTTAGGACGCAGTCCTGGTCACACTGGAGACCCAGTTTCCAATCCAATGCAGACACAGAAGGTGAGGTTTTACCCTTCTACAGCAAGTTCCCAATCTTAGCCACACCCTCAGGGAGAGGCACTGAATATGGGCAAGTTTTCAACTTGACAAAGTGGGAGACTCTCTCGTCTGAGCCAGAAGGCTGTGGTGTGTGACAAAAATCAAGTATTTTTGTTTCATTGTAGTTGGCAGTTGATCCAGTCACTGTACATAAGCAGTTAAAAAATACAACTTGCAGTAACAAGCTTATTTTGGTATAATGTTGTAAGTTTCATCAGTTATAGATTTCAGAGGGAGATCAATCAAATTTAAATAAATGCTGTGTGATTGCTTCAGTTTGTATTTAACTGACAGTTATTTTTTGAAATTTGAGGTTAAAATCTTTTCTATTTCAAATTTAGGTGATTGCTGACTGCCTATATATAAACTGTTTTGCTTAAATCGAGGGATGACTGTAAAATCCCACGAGAAGCAATTTGAAATTTCATAAAGGCAGTCAGGAATCACCTAAATGTGACAATCTTGAAAGGAGAAACACTATTGAAAAGTTATTTCCTAAACGTTCAGCTTGGTTCTTGGAGTTGTGATCTGTTTTGATATTTTGTCTAATTGACAAGTTAGATGGAAGGTTGCCTCCTGTAAATATGAAACTACTTGTTAACCTCCCATAGCTTTCCACACAGGGTATCAAGACTAAATGTGGTCTTCAGATAAAGCAGAGTTGGAGAGCAGGAGATAATGGGATCAGGGCATGTAGATGTAATTCAGTCACCATTTTTGAAGTTATACATTGTAACTTTTCTATAATATATATTTATAGTTAAATAAGCAAAAGGTACAGCAATTTAGGAAGTGAAGTAGTGAGTGGTGTTGGTTGGAACATAGGAGTTGCTCTGCAGTACAGGATGAGGAACTAGGATGTAAAACTGAAACTAGTGACACCACTCGTGGGAGGGTATAATTACAGTGCAACACATTTACACAGGCAGATTACATTTTTAATGTGCACAAGGGAATTTATAACAGAAAAAGCTAACATATATAGCTGATACTTACATGCTTGTTTGTCTTTTGTGAACTAAATTGATATTTCAAACTTAAAACGAGGTCTGACATAATAAAGAATTAAAACAATGCCTGTGTAGCGTACAATCTCAGACGACTACAGTTAATCTATCTGACTGCCTTTCATCACACCTCGGCAGAGAAACAATCAGGTCAGCCAGGAAGGCACCACATCAAAGACATAGCAAGAGGGGCAGCAGCTCCGAAAGCTTGTGATTTCAAATAAAACTGTTGGACTATAACCTGGTGTTGTGCGACTTCTCACTTTTGTCCACCCCAGTCCAACACCGGCATCTCCGCATCATAATAAAGAATGCAAGGGAAAAGCTTTTTGGAGTATTAGATATACCCAGTAGTTAAAGGCAATGGTTAGACAGGGTTTGCCTGTTTGTTCTCTTGGCCACATTATTGAAGGTTTACCGAGATCTTCCGGCAAGGATAGTCATTGAGGTATGGAGAGCAGAGACTCACCCATTGGAGTGATCTAAGGTACCAGAGTCAAAATAATCTTGGCAAAGGTTAGAAAAGGCTGTAGAACTTGAGCACATATATCTAGGCTGATACTTCAATGTGGTGCTGCAGAAGATGTATGTCACGTTTCAACATATTTTTCCCAGTTGGCCTGGAAAGGATCTTTGGTTTAAGTTAAAAAGCTTCTGATACAAGGGTAGGTTCAAGATTGTAATGATTAATTCCCAAAGGTCCAGCATACCTTCTGAGTGGACAGCAATAAAAGTAAATATCTCGGAGCAGCTGAAGCAAAGCGTGGCTATGAATTCTGATGAGCTTGCCCAAAGGGAGACGGGTCAGCCTTTAGAACTGTTAAGCACATCAGTCTGAGCCAATAAACTCGGTAGCACACCCAGAGAGAACTGGAAGTAATGCTAGAATGGCTTCCATTTATTGAACACAGAAGGAGTCCTAGCTGACCAATGTGTTGCCATGACACCTGCGCCAAAGGAGGGGGGGGGGGGGGGGGGTGTTCTGTGGCAGTTTTTATTGGTAGCGTGAGGACATACTCGACACCTGAAGGGTCAGAGGTCAAGTCTTTGTGCTCAAGTTTGAATTTGAAAGTCAGAGAGGGAGAACACTTTCCCTCACCCCCCTCCCCTTGGTGGTTTGTACCAGCCTTCAACAAACAGAACCTTGTAAAGTGAAGCTAGGTCTATATCAAGGGCTAAGTTTGCATCATTTATTATTTTTGATGTCATGAGCAGCGATAGGAAATAGACTACATTTCACTTAAAACTGTATTCTGGCCCGTCCTGTATGTTGTTTAAAATACATTAGTTTCTCAGTTTACAATTGGCCTCAACTCATCACAGTGCTCATCTGTCTACCTTCTGGAAGATAGGAAAAACACATGAGGTTACGTGTGACATCACCGTATTCAGTGCACATACAACAAGGGGTCTTATTGTTACGGGCCACATGTCATGTTATTGTCTAACTAGATATTGGGAGGGAAGGGTACACTCCAGATCATGAGGTGGTACAGGGTCTGCTTATGGGAGTGACCAGTGACGCCAAACCTCAATATCTAATGCAGACTCAAAATTTGGAACCGATGAGGCATTAAAGCGAGGACCTGTATGCCTGTCAGAAATGTTCCAGATCCCATAGTACTGTACAAAGAACAGGGAGTTCTGCCAGTTTCCTGGCAAGAACTCATTCTTCAATTAGCACCACCAAAACCAGATTAATGATCAATCAGCTCATTGTTTGAGAGATTTAGCTGTGCGGCAAGAGGTTGCAGCATTCACCTATTTAACCAAAGTGCTTAATTGTACATGAGGCTCTCCGGAGTATTTCTGAGACATGCTATATCAATGCAAGCTCTTTTATTCCAGCTTGGAGGTTGGGGGGGGGGGGGGGGGGGGAGGAGAGTGATGGATACAAATATGTGTGTATGGCGTTATCCATCACCCAACCTCACATCATCACTTGCACATCTACTGGCTGTCAATGACTGGGAATGAAGGCATCCTTCTGCCTTATTATTCGGTAGCAAATACTCTGACTCCAGGCAAAAAAAGCTAAATTTAGAAATTAACTTTCTTTAATGATAGCAAATGAAAAGCCAAGTTTTCCAATGGTTGCAGAGAATCTTTTAAATTAAGAGACATTCGGCATTTGACAGAGACCTTTTGATCTACAGTCAAATGTTCTACCACAGCTACAATGTGCCCACTAAAGTGAAAGGAGCTTGGATCATCCCAACTCAGTACTACAGCACAAAACTGCCAACGTTTGGAACAAATCATAGATTCATTCAGCACCGAAGGAGGCCATTCAGCCCATTGAGCCTTTCAGGCACTGCATTCCCGATCAAAACAACTCGTTGTGTAAAAAAAAATCTCCTTATCCCCCCACCCCATCTCACTTATCACCCCCTAGCTTTCTCAACTTATCCTGCCACCTTCGAAGATTTGTGTATGTAAACCCCCAGGTCTCTGTTCCTGCACACCCATTAAAATTGTACCATTTAGTTCATATTGCCTCTCTTCATTCTTCCTACCAAAATGCATAACTTCACACTTCTCTGCATTAAATTTCATCTGCCATGTGTCTGGCCATTTCAGCAGTCTGCCTATGTCCTCCTAAAGTCTGCTACTATCCTCCTCATTGTTTACTACATTTCCAAGTTTTGGGTCACTGCAAACTTTGAAATTACGCCCTGTGTACCCGTCCAGATCATTAATATAAATCAAAAAGAGCTGTGGCCCCAACAACGACCCCTGGGGGACACCACTGTATACATGCTCCTGTGAGACTGCAGTGAAGCAAAGGGGAGCGCTACACCCCATCTGCAACATGCTTACAGCAGATTTCAGGACATGCGGGGCATCTGCTCTTTCTCTACTTACATGGTTGGTAGTGACTGCTGTTCAAACCAACAAAGCTAGCATCCAGTAAAACCCATACGGCCACAACTACTAGTTACATAAAAGGACAATTCAAACATCCTCACATTTACTCTATCCTTTTTCATACTGAAAAGGCCACATTCTTAATCAACATCCCTCATCATCACATCACTATCAATTTCTTTTCGTACTTGCATATTACAAATATCTGTGCATGAAGCGGCCTCGTCACTGGTCATATTTAGCATTCTGGTTCACAATATGCATAAAAGTTACATGCTGCGCTGATAACTCTTGTGTAATAGTACTAATTAGCTTCAATCACCAGTAGAACTGTAATTATCAGTATTTCACCGGTGTGTCGCAAGAGCTAAAAATGCAAATACAACCCAGATTTTAAAGGGCACAATCCCATCACTGGTGCGTATTTTTAAGTAAGTATCTCAAGAATAGTTTTGGCTCTGTATGAAGAGAGAATTCCTACTTGCGATCTGCTTGGTCCATGCTAACCATGTGGCCAATATCAAATCCAAGAATCACATTTCACAAAAATTACAGAAGAAAGCCATTATGGTTCCACATCAAAAACTAAATATTGAAATACATTGAAAATGTATTTAAGAGTTATAATTGTAAACATAACTTAGCTGTAATTTAAATATTTAGGTTCTAACTATGTTGAAGGCCTGATTACAGCATCCATTCCTGGGGCCCAATTCAAGAGCAGCCTTTGTTAGCTGCTGAGGGAAATTTCAATAATACATTTGACTTTCTATACAGGAGATCAAATAGATGACAATTTCAAACACTCACCATTTCACTATGCTGAAATCCCAATGACAACACTGCTGACAATCAAATACCCAGCCTTATAACATATGAAGTGGAGTTGCAGTGCTATATCCCCCCAATCTATATTTATGCATTTTTGTTTTCAGTGACAAAGAAACAATGGGCCAAATTTTGCTGTAGCAGGGCATCTAACATCATCTGTAATTAGTTAGACTTGCCCTTGCACATTTAGGTTTTTTAATTTTTTGCGTGGCGTAAGAACATAAGAAATAGGAGCAGGAATAGGCCACTTGGCCCCTTGAGCCTGCTCCGCCATTCCATAAGATCATGGCTGATCTTGGGCTCAAAGCCACTGCCCTGCCCGCTCCCCATAACCATTCACTCCCTTATCTTGCAAAAATTTGTCTATCTCCACCTTAAATGTATTTAATGACCCAGCCACCACGGCTCTGTGGGGCAGAGAATTCCACAGATTTACGACCCTCAGAAGAAATTCCTCCTCATCTCAGTTCTAAAAGGGCGACCCTTTATTCTGAAACTATGCCCCCGAGTTCTAGATTTCCCCACGAGGGGAAACATCCTCTCTGCATCTACCTTGTTGAGCCCCCTCAATAAGATCACCTTTCACTCTTCTAAATTCCAATGAGTATAGGCCCAACTGCTCAACCTTTCTTCATAAATCAACCCCCTCATCTCAGGAATCAACTGTGTGAATCGTCTCTGAACTGCCTCCAATGCAAGTATACCCTTCCTTAAATAAGGAGACCAAAACTGTATGCAGTACTCAAGGTGTGGTCGGACTGCCCTGCTTTTATATTCCAACCCCCTTGCAATAAAGGCCAACATTCCATTTGCCTTTTTGATTACTTGCTGTACCTGCATGCTAACTTTTTGTGTTTCATGTACAAGGACCCCCAGGTCCCTCTGAACTGTAGCATTTTGTAATCTCTCTCCATTTAAATAATAATTTGCTTTTTTATTTTTCCTGCCAAAGTGGATAACCTCGCACTTTCCCACATTACACTCCATCTGCCAAATGTATGCCCACTCACTTAGCCTGCCTATATCCCTTTGCAGATTCTTTGAGTCCTCTGCACAACTTGCTTTCCCACCCATCTTTGTATCATCAGCAAACTTGGCTAGTTGCTGAAAGTGCGAGCTGATAACGTCGCAGCGAGGGAAACAGGGCATCTGGGACCCGAGTGAACCGGGCAAGCAACTGTGTATCTCCTTAACCAATCAGATTGAAGGATTGTGAAATAAACAGCACAAGGACTGAGAAGGAAGTGTAAATTAAAGTGGGCGAATTCAATAGCCCGGATTTTGTGGTGGTAATGAAGGCGAAAATGTCAGCGTTCGCCGTCATTACCCCTCTGAAACTGACTGCAGCTTCAGGATTTAGCGCATGAGCAGATAAATGTAGAAATCCAAACATTGGTCAGTCATTTCCTGCTCCGCCGCAGGTTGCGCTGTGGAACTCTCCAGAGCCGGCAATCAATTCAAATCACACTGAAGGACCAAAACTACTCCTATTATGCTGGAATATCGCTGTTAAACCCGCCCCCCTCCCCACCAAAATAAAAAGTTAAGTCTTGTAGAAAGAGGTGCAACTGGGTTTTTAAATCGCGTATTTGACTGCTGAACAACTGTTCTGGTCCTGAAAAACTAATTTTATACTTGTGGAATGTCAAAGTTTGCCATTAATATGATTAAGAATTACACATTTAAACATTTTTGTTTAAGTTTGTTTATGATATTTCAGTTTCTACCTTAATCCTATGTGTATGTCCCAATCTTTATTTCGCTATCTGCAAAATTTATGAAAAGTAAATTAGAATCATTTCACTTCCTGATTTGCTGAGAGAATTCTTCAATGTGATTGGCTGCTCAGCCTGCTTGACGACATCACTGTTGCTAGACACTGGAGAGTCGCTTGATTTGGCGTCAGATTCAAACTAAGGTCGGGAGAGCTGAAACTCACGCCACACAGAGATCGCTAGATCTTTGTGGGCAGCTTTCTTCAAGGTTAGCGGCAAGCGCTGTTGCTTCAACGCTGACCGCAAATTCTGGGCCAATCGGGTACACAAAGAGAAAGAGAGGGAAAGAAAAATTGGATTAAGAGAGAGAGAGAGAGAGAGAGACACAGACACAGAGGAAAACTAAAATTAAAAACTTTTTTTTACATTTTAAAAAAAAACAACAAACAACACCTGAAGGAATGAGATTCCGCACTTGTAAGAGTTAATTTTCAGTGGCAGATAGGTTGACTGGCAGTCATTAACACTTATCACTCCATTAAAAGGGTAATTAGACTGGAATGAACACAACTTAACTTTCTGTGGTGAGTTTAGCTCGTATGGAGGAAGCTAGAAAGCGGTGTTCCAGTGCTGGGAACACTGGGACTACTTAGGAACATTAACTCAATCTCAAAATTTGCGGATGATACCAAACCGGGGTGTCCAGCTAACATTGAGGAAGAATACAACATAATACAAGATGACATTACAAATGAAAACAGAAAATGCTGGAAATACTCGGCAGGTCAGGCAGCATCTGTGGAGAGAGAAACAGAGTTAACGTTTCAGGTCGATGACCTTTGATCAGAAATGGAAAAAGTTAGAGATGTAACAGGTTTTAAGCCAGTACAGAGGCAGGGAAAGGGGGGATCTCCAAGACATTAGAAAATTTGCAGACAGGGCAGTTAAGCGGCAAATGAACTTTAACATACTTAAATGTGAGGTTATACACTTTGGTAGGAAAAATATAAATTTCACCTGTACCTTAGAAGATAAGAAACTGAATGAGGAAGAGCAAAGGGATCTAGGGATACAGGTGAACAAATCATTAAAAAGCAGCTCGGTCAGCAAAGCAATTAAAAATGCTAACAAAGCACTGGAATTTATTTCTCGCGGTATAGAATTCAAAAGCAGTGAGGTTATGTTAAACTTGTATAGGACCCTCCTGATCAGGCCGCACTGTACTGTGCACAGTTCTGGTCTCCATACTATAAAAGGACATAGAAGCACTGGAGAAAGTGCAAAAAAGATTTACAAGGATGGTACCAGAACTGAGAGATTACAGCTATTGGAAAAGATTGGGTTGGGGCTTTAGAAAAAAGACTTAGAGGTGACCTGATAGAGGCCTTTAAAATTATGAATGGTTTGGACAGGGTAGATGCGGAAAGAATGTTTCCACTTGTGGAAGAATCCAAAACTAGGGGCCATAAATATAAGATATTTACTAATAAATCCAATGGGGAAATAAGGAGAAATTTCTTTACTCAGAGAGTGGTTAGAATGTGGAACTTGTTACCACAGGAACTGGTTGAGGCAAATAGCTTAGAGGCTTTTAAAAGGCAATTAGACAAGTACATGAGAGTAAAGGGAATAGAAAGATATGCTGAAAGGCTGAGATGAGGTAGATGAAATGGAAGGAGACTTATGTGGAGTATAAACACCAGCATAGACTAATTGGGCCAAATGGCCTATTACTGTGTATTTTATGTAATCTACCGCGCAAATACAGCAACTTCACGCCAATGCATTTCAAAAGTGAGGCAGACAGCGAGATGTTGTTTGCACAAAGCACAACTCGGACAGCAACTTTTGGATATTTGAGTTTAACTGCGCATCTGCCTCTCGATTGAAGTTACTACACCATTTGCACATAAATAATGGAGAGTGCCATTAGTCTCACTGTTATTTTGACAGGGAAATCTGGGCCAATGTGTCCTTGTGGTGTCAGAACTCTGTTTAATACACCAACTACCCAATATACATTGCTATAATAAATTTGATAATGAAAATGTAAAATTTGGCATATAAGCAAGTCATAACTAGGTTTGTACACATTATTATACAAGGTTGCAACTCTCTGGATTTATGACAGCATCAATATATAGTACTTTATGAAATGAGAGATATAAACACATTAGCCAGGAACTTGGGCTCATAAACTGCTTGTATTATTAGCAAACAGCACCTATTATACATACTGCTGAATCTAGAAATTTAAAGATCACAGTTCCAAGTACAGGATTCCCAAGAATTAAACGACTTCCTAATACTGTACATAGATTTCCTGATCGAAGCGCATCACATTCTCCAATGCTCTAGACTTTAATGCTCAGCACAGCAGCTTATGGGGTGACCCGCTGCCAAACTTCTCCTAGCAATAAGTGCATCAAAGTCTTTCTGGGAAACTTGATTTTGTGGAGAAACCTGGGGGGTGTATGTACACTAATCTTTGAAGGTGGCAGGACAAGTTGAGAAGGCTGTTAAAAAAGCAGATGGGATCCTTGGATTTATTAATAGAGGCATAGAGTACAAAAGCAAGGAAGTTATGCTAAACCTTTATAAAACAAGTGGTTAGGGCTCAACTGGAGTATTGTGTTCCATTCTGGGCACCACACTTCAGAAAGGATGTCAAAGCCTTAGAGAGGGTGCAGAAGAGATTTACTAGAATGGTACGAAGGATGTGGGACTTCAGTTATGGGGATAGACTGGAGAAGCTGGGGTTGTTCTACTTAAAGCAGAGAAGGTTAAGGGGAGATTCAATAGAGGTGTTTAAAATCATGAACTGTTTTGATAGAGTAAATAAGGAGAAACTGTTTCCAGTGGCAGAATGGCAAGTACCCAGAGGACACAGATTTAAGGTGATTAGTAAAAGAACTAGAGGCGACATGCGGAAACATTTTTTGCTTTTCACGAGTTATGATGATCTGCAATGGAAGGGTGATGGAAGCAGATTCAATAATAACTTTCGAATGGGGATTAGATACTTTAAGGGAAGAAATTTACAGGGCTATGGGGAAAGAGGACGGGAGTGGGACTAATTGGATCACTCTCAAGAAGCCAGCACAGGCACGATTGGCCAAATGCCCTCACAATGTGCTGTACCATATTATGATACTATGAACGTCATGACTGGGATACCTCTTCAATAACTATGAAGGTCACAACAATATTGAACTTCTACGCAAAAGGATCCCAGGTAAGCCAATTTACTTGTACAAAACAAATGACTGATGCCAAATTTGCCAAGGAAAACATCTTTATTACTTTCCCAGTAGAAAGCAGCCAGCAACTGGAGAGGGGACAGAACTTTTACCATGTGGTAGGTTTTCCAAGATTCAGGTAGTATCATAATAGTCCCCAAGACTCCACAAATCAACCCAAATGTATGAATCCACAGGAAGGGATACTGCTCCATAAATGTTCACGTTGTTTCAGATCACAGTACTGTGATCTTTCAAGTTAATGTCCGTTACCCAGGGAACATCCATTATGCTCTTATTCTGCAAAGTCTATATTGTTTTCAAATCCCTCCATGGCCTCGCCCCTCCACATCTCTTTAACCTCCTCCAGTCCTACAACCCTCTGAAATTTCTGCGCTCCTCCATATCTAACCTCTTGCGCATCCCCGATATTAATCGCTCCACTATTGGTGGCTATGCCTTCAGCTGCCTGGGCCCTAAGCTCTGGAATTCCCTCCCTAAGCCCTGGAATTCCCTCCCTAAGCCTCTATACATCTTTCTCCTCTAAGACACTCCTTAAAACCCATGTCACCTGTTCTATCATCTCATGTGCCTCAGTTTCAAATTTTGTTTGATAACGCTCCTGTGATTGGGCAACACGGTGGCATAGTGGTTAGCACTGGTGCCTCACAGCGCCAGGGACCCGGGTTCGAATCTGGCCTCGGGTGACTGACTGTGTGGAGTTTGCACATTCTCCCCGTGTCTGCGTGGGTTTCCTCCGGGTGCTCCGGTTTCCTCCCACAGTCCAAAAATGTGCGGTTAGGTTGATTTGGCTATGATAAATTGACCCTTAGTGTTAGGGGGGGATTAAATATGTGGGGGGATGGGATATGTTAGGGGGAATTAAATACGTGGGGTTACGGGGGTAGGGTGGGATATGTGTACTGTGGGGATTAAAGCAGGGACAGGGTACTGGGTACTGGATTTGAATGATCAGCCATGATCGTATTGAATGGTGGAGCAGGCTCGACGGGCCGAATGGCCTACTCCTGCTCCTAGATTCTATGTTTCTATGTGATACGCTTGGGACATTTTATTACGTTAAAGATGCTATATAAATGCAAGTTGTTAATTTCTTTTGACTGAATTGAATGAGCCACTTTAGCAGGCTGAGGTAGGAATTCTCTACAATTTATAGAAGTCCTGATTCAGGATATACTGATCAGTAAGCTAGTTAGAATTTACACGGTTTCAGTTTTACCAGAACAAAGTAGTTGAAATCTCTATGATTGCGTGCACACAAACATCACAACAAAAATGTTACATCTTTAGAAAGGATTTAATTATCACTTTACATTATAGATATAGGTCCAAGTAGTCCTCATGGCCTCATATCCTAGTCACGCACACTCGGTATAAGCTACTGTATATGAATAAAACTTAGGAACACAAGATCAGGCCCTCGAGTCTGTTCCTCCATTCTATTAGATCATGGCTTTTTTCTTATTCATTCACGGGATGTGCGCGTCGCTGGCAAGGCCAAGCATTTATTACCCATCTCTAATTGCCCTGAGAAGGTGGTGGTGAGCCGTCTTTTTGAAACGCTGCAGTCCATGCAGTGAAGGTGCTCCCATAGTGCTGTTAAGGAGAGAGTTCCATGAGTTTGACCCAACAACGATGAAGAACGATGCTATATTTCCAAGTCAGTACAGTGTGTATCTTGGGGGGGATCGTGCAGGTGGTGGTGTTCCCATGCACCTGCTGCCCTTGCCCTTCTAGGTGGTAGAGGTCGCAGGTATGGGAGGTGCTGTCAAAGAAGCCTTGGCGAGTTGCTGCAGTGCATCTTGTAGATGGTACACACTGCAGCCACGGTGCGTCAGTGGTGGAGGGAGTGAATGTTTAAGGTAGTGCCAATCAAGTGAGCTGCTTTGTCCTGGATGTTGTCGAGCTTTGAGTGTTGTTGGAGCTGCACTCATCCAGGCAAATGGAGAGTATTCCATCACACTCCTGACTTGTGCCTTGTAGATGGTGAAATGGCTTTGGGGAGTCAGGAGATGAGTCACTCACTGCAGAATACCCAGCCTCTGACCTGCTCTTGTAGCCACAGTATTTATGTGGCTGGTCCAGTTAAGTTTCTGGTCAATGGTGACCCCCAGGATGTTAATGGTGGGGGATTCGACAAAGGTAATGCTGTTGAATGTCAAGGAGAGGTGGTGAGACTCTCTCTTGTTGGAGATGGTTATTGCCTGGCACTTGAGTGACACCAGAAATGCGAGGATATACATATCAGGAAAGGATGAACAGGCTAGGTCTCTTTTCTCTTGAAAAAAGGCTGAGGGGTGACCTAAGAGAGGGCTTTAAAATGATGAAAGGTTTTGATAGAGTGGATACAGAGAGAATGTTTCCACTTGTGGGGAAGAGCATAACTAGAGGCCATCAATACAAGATAGTCACCTAGAAATCCAATAGGGAATTCAGAAGAAACTTCTTTACCCAAAGAGTGGTGAGAATGTGGAACTCGCCATCACAGGGAGTGGTTGAAGCGAAAAGTATAGATGCATTTAAGGGGAGGCTAGACAAGCATATGAGGGAGAAGGGAATAGAGGGTTATGCTGATAGATTTAGATGAGGAAAGACGGGAGGAGGCTCGAGTGGAGCATAAATGCCGGTATGGACCGGTTGGGTCGAATGGCTAGTTTCTGTGCTGTATATCCTATGTAATCCTATGAATGTTACTTGTCAGCCCAAGCCTGAATGTTGTTCAGGTCTTGCTGCATGCGAACATGTACTGCTTTGTTATATGAGGAGTTGCGATTGGAACTGAACACTGTGCAATCATCAGTGAACATCCCCACTTCTGACCTTATGATGGAGGGAAGGTCACTGATGAAGCAGCTGAAGATGGTTGGGCCTAAGACACTGTTCTGAGGAACTCCTGCAGCGCTGTCCTGGGGCTGAGATGAATGGCCTCCAACAACCACAACCATCTTCCTTTGTGCTAGGTATGGCTCCAACCAGTGGAGAATATTTCTAAATTTGTGGATGACACCAAATTGTGGGGGGTAGGGAGAGATAGTCAATACTGAGGAGGATTGCAACAAATAACAAAATGACATTAATATAGTTGCAGAATGGCATATAATTGGCAAATGAATTTCAACACAGATAAATGTGAGGTATTACATATTGGTAAGAAAAATAGGGAGGTCACATATTACTGTACTTGGAAAATAAGAATCTAAATGGGGTAGAAGAGCAAAGGGATCTCGGAGTACAAATCACTAAAAGTAGCGATGCAGGTCAATAAGGCCGTAAAGAAAACAAACCAAGCACGAGGGTTTATTTCTAGAGGGATAGAATGGAAAAGTAGAGAAGTTATGCTAAACTTGTATCGAACCTTGGTTAGACCACACTTGGAGTACTGTGTGCAATTCTGGTCGCCATTTTATAAAAAGGATATAGTGGCACTGGAGAGGGTGCAAAAAAGATTTACAAGGATGATCCCAGAAATGCGAGGGTATACCTATCAGGAAACGATGAACAAGGCTAAGTCTTTTTTCTCTTGAAAAGAGAAGGCTAAGGGGTGACTTTAAATTATGAAAAGTTTTGATAGAGTAGACACAGAGAGAGTGTTTCCACATGTAGGGGAACAGCAAGGACCAAGACTGTAATGAGGTCTGGAGTCGAGTGTTCCTGGTGGAACCCAAACTTAGCATCGGTGAGCAGGTTACTGGTGAGTAAGTGACGCTTGATAGCACAGTCGACGACACCTTTCATCACTTTGCTGATGATTGAGAGTAGATTGATGGGGCGGTAATTGGCCGGATTAGATTTGTCCTGCTTTTTGTGGACAGGACAGACCTGGGCAATTTTCCACTTTTGTCGGGTAGATGCCAGTGTTGTAGCTGTACTAGCACAGCATGGCAAGAGGTGTGGCTAGTTCTGGAGCGCAAGTCTTCAAGCACTACAGCCAGGATGTTGTCGGGGCCCATAGCTTTTGCTGTATCCAGTGCGCTCAGCCGTTTCTTGATATCACGTGGAGTGAATCAAATTGGCTGAAGACTGGCTTCTGTGATGATGGGGACCTCAGGAGGAGGCCAAGACTGGTCATCCTCTCGGCCCTTCTGGCTGAAGATAGTATGCCACATAATACAATGGAGGGTGTCATCAGGATTGCTCGGCCATTTCAGAGGGCAGTTAAGAGTCAACCACATTGCTGTGGGTTTGGAGTCACATACAGGCCAGACCAGGTAAGGATGGTAGATTTCCTTCCCTAAAGGACGTTAGTGAACCAGATGGGTTTTTACGACAATCCGATAGTTTCACGGTCACCATTTCCAATAGTATTTATTTAATTAACTGAATTTAAATTCCCCAGCTGCCATGTTGGGATTTGAACTCATGTCTCCAGATCATTAGTCCAGGCCTCTGGATTACTAGTCCAGTAACATAACCACTATGCTACCGTTCCCGCTGATCTGTACCTTAACTCTATTTTCCTGTCTTTTCTCCATATCGCGATACCCTAACACAACAAAAATCTATCAATCTCAGTCTTGAAAATTTCAATTAATGCAGCAAGCAGCGCCTTTTGGGGGAGAGCGCCCAGATTTTCACTGCCCTGTGTGTGAAAAAATGCTCCCTGATTTCACTCCTAATTAGCCGAGCTCTAATTTTAAGATTAGAACCCCTCCCCATTCTAGATTTCCCCCACCAGAGGAAATGATTTCTCGGTCTACTCTACCAAATCCCTTTAGCATTTTAAGCACTTCAATTAGATCTCCTCTCAATCTTCTAAACTCAAGAGAATACCAACCAAGTTTATGCAAACTTCATATTTTTATTCATTTCCCCCAATTGTATCCTTATTCTCCATACTTATGCATTCCAGAGTCTTGTAGGTATCTATAAAAATCTCAGTTCCAAGCACCAATTACTCTCATTTTGACCCAGAGGAATAATTTTAACAAACCTGTTTTGAATCTCAATACAGAAATTTATGTGGAATCTCATTATTGTACACGCAACACAAAAGCCATGTCACAGCCATAAGTTTGATAAATATCTGCACTTGCTGACATGATAACTCATAACTTTATGAAACCACAAGTGAGTTTTTAATCAAGTTCACACAAACCATATCTCAGTGTTGGTTCGGATAGAGTTAGATTAAAGCTGGCCTAATAAAGCAGTGGAATAAAGCAATTTCATTTTAATGGGGACTATTATAAAAGGTACTTGAACAGTCACTGCTGGATTATGTCAGTTGTCTCCCACTTATCCAAGATACTTAAACATATATAACTAGCCTAACTCTTATCCCAAGAGACTAAGGACAAGGTGAAGTTTGGGTGCCAGGTGGCAACTCGCCTCAGAGTCAGAAGGGTGTGGGTTTAAGGCCCAACACCAGAACTTTAGCATAGAAGCTAAACTGAAACTTCAGGGCATAACTGAAGGAGTGGAGCATCGTCAGGGGTGACATCCTTTGAATGAGACACAAAACCTCCGCCCATCTGCCTGTTCAAGTGGATACTGAAGAAATCTGGCAGAATGCAAAGAGGAGCAGGGCGCTCTCCCTGTCTCAGGCAACATTCCTCCCTCAACTACTACCAAAAAACAGATTTACTGGCCATTCGTCTCAATGCAGTTTGTGGGATCTTGCTGTGCATTGATCTGCTGTATGCTTGCCTACATAATAATCAAAGCAATTCCTTATATGTGAAACATTGAGATATTTTAGAGATGTGATGAAGCACTATATAATTGTAACTCTGTGGGATTGGACCTCACTGGCACCACCACATCCTAGCAGTTAGTTACTATCACACACATATATACCGTTGCAACATCTTGAACCTCTTAATATTTTGTTTTCAATGTAATCATAACTGCAATCTTATCAGCAGCACCACTCCCGCTCCAGCTGTCTCTCTGTAGGAATGTAGTTCAGCAAAGCACGTCCTCTATTAATTACAGGGCTGCAACTGGAGCAGCAAGGGATGGGGGGGGGGGCTCATACACCAAAACACAGCTAAAGCAAAGGGGGCAAGAATGGGAGCAGTGCTGATACATGGGTTTGAAGTAAGAGGCGCAGAGCTGGGGGCCGTCTCGATACATGAAGACACACTTGGAGCTGGTGAAATAGTGCTGATCTAAAGAACCACAATCGGAACAGATGGGATAAAGTAATTGTGCTGCCACATAGAAATACTGGTGCTGGAATAGGCAGGGTAGTGATTTTTTTTTTTTTTTTAATTCGTTTATGGGATGTGGGCATCGCTGGCAAGGCCAGCATTTATTGCCCATCCCTAGTTGCCCTGGAGAAGGTGGTGGTGAGCCGCTTTCTTGAACCGCTGTAGTCCGTGTGGTGAAGATACTCCCACAGTGCTGTTAGGTAGGGAGTTCCAGGATTTTGACCCAGCGACGATGAAGGATCGGCGATATACTTCTAAGTCAGGATGATGTGTGACTTGGTGGGGAACTTGGAGGTGGTGGTGTTCCCATGCGCCTGCTGCCCTTGTCCTTCTAGGTGGAAGAGGTCGCGGGTTTGGGAGGTGGTGTCGAAGAAGCCTTGGCGAGTTGTTGCAGTGCATCTTGTAGATGGTACACACTGCAGCCACGGTACGCCAGTAGGGGAGGGAATGAATGTTTAAGGTGCTGGATGGGGTGCCAATCAAGCGGGCTGCTTTGTCCTGGATGGTGTTGAGCTTCTTGAGTGTTGTTGGAGCTGCACTCATCCAGGCAAGTGGAGAGTATTCCATCACACTCCTTACTTGTGCCTTGTAGATGGTGGAAAGGCTTTGGGGAGTCAGGAGGTGAGACACTCACCACAGAATACCCAGCCTCTGACCTGCTCTTGTTGCCACAGTATTTATGTGGCTGGTCCAG
Source organism: Squalus acanthias (assembly GCA_030390025.1). Taxonomy (NCBI): domain Eukaryota; kingdom Metazoa; phylum Chordata; class Chondrichthyes; order Squaliformes; family Squalidae; genus Squalus; species Squalus acanthias. The sequence continues at coordinate 81,091,873 of CM059425.1, read as the reverse complement.
TTAAGTTTCTGGTCAATGGTGACCCCCAGGATGTTGATGGTGGGGGATTCGGCGTTGGTAATGCCTTTGAATATCAAGGGGCAGTGGTTAGACTCTTGCTTGTTAGAGACAGTCATTGCCTGGCACTTCTGTGGCGCGAATGTTACCTGCCACTTAACAGCCCAAGCCTGAACGTCATCCAGGTCTTGTTGCATGTGGGCATGGACTGCTTCATTATCTGAGGAGTTGTGAATGGCACTGAACACTGTGCAGTCATCAGCGAACATCCTCATTTCTGACCTTATGTTGGAGGGAAGGTCACTGATGCAGCAGCTGAAGATGGTTGGACCTAGGACACTGCCCCAAGGAACTCCTGCAGCGATGTCCTGGGGTTGTGATGATTGACCTTCAACCACCACAACCATCTTCCTTTGTGCTAGGTATGACTCCAGCCAGTGGAGAGTTTTCCCCCCCGATTCCCATTGACGTCAGTTTTACTAGGGCTCCTTGATGCCAGACTCAGTCAAATGTTGCCTTGATGTCAAGGGCAGTCACTCTCACCTCACCTCTGGAATTCAGCTCCTTTGTCCATGTTTGGACCAAGGCTGTAATGAGGTCGGGAGCCAAGTGGTCGTGGCGGAACCCAAACTAGGCATCAGTGAGCAGGTTATTGGTGAGTAAGTGCCGCTTGATAGCACTGTCGATGACACCTTCCATCACTTTGCTGATGATTGAGAGTAGACTGATGGGGTGGTAATTGGCCGGATTGGATTTGTCCTGCTTTTTGTGGACTGGACATACCTGGGCAGTTTTCCACATTGTCGGATAGATGCCAGTGTTGTAGCTGTACTGGAACAGCTTGGCTAGAGGCATGGCTAGTTCTAGAGCACAAGTCTTCAGCACGATAGCCGGGATGTTGTCAGCGCCCATAGCCTTTGCTGTATCCAGTGCACGCAACCGTTTCTTGATATCACGTGGAGTTAATTAAATTTATTGCACAAAACTTGAGTTTGATTCGAGGGTTAGCGCCACACAAAATAAACTGTATACAAAACATACGCTTTTGCATTAAACTCCCCTCCCCGAGGCTGCATGTGGCAGAACTGAGCCATGCAGGCCAGTGAGCTCTCGGATTGGATCTCGGATCTAGGTTGATCATAGAATAGTACAGTACAGAAGGAGGCCATTCCGCCCATCGAGTCTGTGCCGGCTCTTTCGAAGAGCAAATCAGTTAGTCTCACCCCCAGCCCTGCTCTTTCCCCATATCCCTGCAGTTGTTTCTCCTTCAAGTATTTATCCAATTCCTTTTTGAAGGATACTATTGAATCTGTATCCACCACACTATCAGGAAGTGCATTCCAAATCCTAACCATTGGTTGTGTAAAGACCTTTTTCCTCATATCGCCTCTGGTTCTTTTACCAATCACCTTAAATCTGTGCCCTCCGGTTATCGACCCTTCAGCCATTGGAAACAGTTTCTCTTTATTTTCTCTATCTAAACCCTTCATGATTTTGAACACGTCTATCAAATCTCCTCTTAGCCTTCTCTCCTCTAAGGAGAACAATCCCATCTTTTCCAGTATCTCCACATTAACTGAAGACCCTCACCCCTGGTACCATTCTAGTAAATCTCTTCTGTATCCTCTCCAAAGCCTGCACGTCCTCTCTAAAGTGTGGTGCCCAGGATTGGACACAATGCTCCAGCTGGAGCTGAACTAGTGTTTCTAGTCATTCATCCCTGGTACCATTCTGGTAAATCTCCCGAGCCTTCTCTGCTCTGAGGAGAACAGCCCCAGTTTCTTCAAGTCTCTCCACGGAGCGACAGCTTGTGTCCTCCCTTCCCTACACACCGCGGCAGCGAGCTCCAGTCGGGCCCGGGCCCGTCCTCAACAGCGAGAAGGGGAAAGACTAAAAGAGCAGCTGAAAGTCGACGGTTTCAGCAAACAGTATTTTTTCCCCATATATTTTTTTTATTTTAAAAAAAAGAGAAATACGCGGCCCGATCCCAACTAGAATTTCTCCTGAGTGTCCGTTCCCCAGCTAACTGCCTCTCTTGGAAGGTCACAGTTTTTTTCTTGTCAGTTTTTTTTTGCGGGGATTAAATATGTATATTTACAATCGCTCTCTCTTATTTGTTAATATATATGAAAGCCCGGTGAAGGAATTGGGAGCAGAAAACTCCAACTGAGGAATCCTCATCGATGGAAGCAGAAACACTGCAAAGAAAAAATAAGATTCGGCTGGGCTGAGGGAGCGAGCGAGGGACACACAGGAGCAATGGTGATGGCACAACTATTGGCTTCGGTGTCCTTGGGCTAAGGAAGGAAAAGGGGAAAGACTGGCAAATATAATGTGCTTATATTCAGTATGTGTCAAATAGAGGGGAAAACATGATTGGCAGAAAGTTACATAGGAACTGTTCTAAAAGCATTATAAAACTTCAAAGAAGCTGATGCAGTTGAATGTCATTAGAATCCCTCCAATGAATTACTGCCTCCATTGCACCTACATATAACATTTGTCTTCTAATAAACTTTATGCAGCTGACAAGTTGCACTTGATAGAGACAGCACAAATATGATGAAAGGATAATAATGAGGACAAAGGAGTAGAACCCAAGATGTGCCTCCAGCTTCACATGTTTGAGACATTTTCATAAAAATGACTTTGTACACAAGAGATCAATTCTTTTTTAATGCAATGATTGCTATGGAGATACAAGCAACAGCCATTCTAAAGAAGCAACACGTCAGAAACAGCAAGAACACTTTGTTTTTGAGTGTGGCTTAGTTTAGAGAGGAATGTTGAAACGGAGAACTCCCTGCCCTTTGAATATGACAATGGGATCTTTAACATCCACCTGAACCTCTGAAACAAGTAGACTGGACCTGTTTTATATCTCATTGGGCAGCAGAACTTCCAACAATGGAGCACTCCCTCAGTGCTGCACTGAAGTGTCAGTCTATACGAGCTCTTGCCTTGGCGTGAGGCTCACAGCCACAACCTTCTGACCCAAAATATACCAATTGAGCCAAGCTAATACTTCACAGGTTTTTTTTTTTAAAAAGGAGGGGAGAGAAGAGGGATGGAGGAGTCAATGTATTCTGGAAAATCAACTGTAAACACTTAGAGATGCAGAATTGTATGCTACATTTGTTGCATCTGTGCAATGCACTGGCTTTGAATTATATCCTTAATGCCCCGTTATAGTCACACATGGTTTCACTTTAATTTTAAACTGGTGTATTTGTGTTTGACTACGTGGCACATTTTCTCCCACTATTGCTGAGTGGGTAACAATTTGCCATTTGTTAAATCCAATGCAATCTGCCACTTTCGTAACCTTTCCTTTGGAGCAGGCCAGATTTTAGGTTGAAAATACCTGCCTGCAATAAATTTGTAAAAAAAAGGTTTTTTCAGTCTCGTGATGAATGAAGTCAAATGAACATTATCAATATGAAATCTTTTAACTCTGGGAAATACAGCACAACATTTCAGGGGCAAACTCAAATACAGATTGTCTTTTACACATTTCATATTACAATTGAATGTTAAAACCGTTTTTCAAAGACCAATAGAAAAACTGTCCGTATTTTGAAAGCAGTAGAGACCACTTGATACTCACCGTGTGTCCACTTTGTACTGCAGCAACTTCAGAAAAATATTGTACAATATTTTGTGCAAAAAATGAATTGTAGAACGTTTTTTTCCCCCCAGATAACTAGCAAATGTTCCTTAGTGTTGCTCATGCTAAGTTTGAAGATGCACTGTTTTATAATGATGACATATAATCGTTACTGTATCACACTGCTGCTAAAGTGTAGCTATGTTTAATTTGCCCAGTCCCTTTCATGCCACTAAGTCTAATTGCCGTAAATAGGAGAAACCTGAAATTAATTGTTGGTGAAGGAGGTTTGCAGATTATCAGATGCTGTTAAATTCCTGGTTCAGGCCTCGGGTGGGGAAAGCTGTTTTAACCTCATCCATCCAAAAAAGACAAACCTCGAGATTCTCTAACTCCCCCTCACCCCCAACATCGCATCCAACAACAAAAACAACTTGTATTTATATAGCGCCTTTAACGTAGTAAAACGTTCCAAGGCGCTTCACAGGACAAAAAATTTGACACCGATCCACATAAGGGTAAATTAGGGCAGGTGACCAAAAGCTTGGTCAAAGAGGTAGGTTTTAAGGAGCGTCAGAATGCACGGCCACCAATGGCTGAGCGATTATAATCAGGGATGCTCAAAAGGGCAGAATTAGAGGAACGCAGGTATCTCGGGGTGTTGTGGGGCTGGAGGAGATTACAGAGATGGGGAGGGGCGAGGCCGTGGAAGGATTTGAAAACAAGGATGAGAATTTTAAAATCGAGGCATTGCTTAACCGGGAGCCAATGTAGGTCAGTGAGCACAGGGGTGATGGGTGAATGGGACTTGGTGCGAGTTAGGACATGGGCAGCCGAGTTTTGGATCACCTCAAGTTTACGTAGGGTGGAATGTGGGAGGCCAGCCAGGAGTGCGTTGGAATAGTCAAATCTAGAGGTAACAAAGGCATGGATGAGGGTTTCAGCAGCGGATGAGCTGAGGCAAGGGCAGAGACGGGCGATGTTACGGAGGTGGAAATAGGCGGTCTTAGTTATGTTGCGGATGTGTGGTCGGAGGCTTATTTCAGGGTCAAATATGACACCAAGGTTGCGAACAGTGTGGTTCAGCCTCAGACAGATGTTAGGGAGAGGGATGGAGTCAGTGGCTAGGAAACGGAGTTTGTGGTGGGGATCGAAAACAATGGCTTCGGTTTTCCCAATATTTAATTGGAGTAAATTTCTGCTCATCCAGAACTGGATGTCGGACAAGCAGTCGGACGATTTAGAGGCCGTGGAGGGGTCGAGAGAAGCGGTAGTGAGGTAGAGCTGGGTGTCATCAGCGTACATGTGGAAACTGACGCTGTGTTTTCGGATGATGTCGCCAAGGGGCAACATGTAGATGAGAAATAGGAGGGGGTCAAGGATAGATCCAATAGACTCCACTACACTTTCCTGGAAGTATAATTGCTTACTCTTGGTGTAAAGAAATTCATGATATCAGTCTTAAATCTGAACCTCTTTCTCTTGGTTTACGTTGAGTCAATATTCCCCATAACAGTACAAATGTTTCCCCTTCATGCATTTATCCAATTCAGTTTTAGGCCATGCATTCCAGATTATAACAAATTGCTATGTAAAAAGAATTCTCATCTCGCCTCTGGTTCTTTTGCCAATTACCTTAAATCCGTGTCCTCTGGTTACTGACCCTCCTGCCAGTGGAAACAGATTCTCCCTATCTACTCTAGCAAAACCCTTCATGATTTTGAACAACTCTATTAAATCTCACCTTAACCTTCTCTGCTCTAAGGAGAACAACTCCAGCTTTTCCAGTCTCTCCTCTTCTTAGGCAGTCCCTCGGATCCGAGGATGACTTGCTTCCACATTAAAAATGAGTTCACAGGTGACTGATGAGTCCAATGCGGGACCTACAGTCTCTGTCACAGGTGGGGCAGACGGTGGTTGAAGGGGCGGGTGGGTAGGGTGCTTGGGTTGACGTGCACTCCTTGCGCTTGCTCCCGGCGAAGAGACTCGAGGTGTTCGGCGCCTTCCCGGATATTTCTCCTCCACTTTGTGCAGTGTTGGGCCAGGGATTCCCAGGTGTCAGTGGGGATGTTGCACTTTTTCCAAGGAGGCTTTGAGGGTGTCCTTGAAGCGATTCTTCTGCCTACCTGGGGCTCTCTTGCCGTGTCAGAGCTCTGAGTAGAGCGCTTGTTTTGGGAGTCTCGTATCGGGCATGCGGACGATGTGACCTGTTCATCGGAGCTGATCGAGCGTGGTCAAAACTTCAATGCTGGGGACGTTGACCTGAGCGAGAACACGGATGTTGGTGCGCCTATCCTGCCAATGGATTTGCAGGATCTTGCGGAGGCAGCATTGGTGGTACCTCTCCAGTGCTTTGAGGTGCCTGCTGTACATGGTCCATGTCTCTGAGGCATACAGCAGGGCGGGTATCACTGCTGCTCTGTAGACCATTAGCTTAGTGCCGGGTTTGAGGTCCTGGACTTCAAACACTCTCTTCCTCAGACGACCGAAGGCTGCACTGGCACACTGAAGGCGGTGTTGGACTTAGTCATCGACGTCTGCCCTTGTTGACAGTAGGCTCCCGAGGTATGGAAAGTGGTCCACGTTGTCCAAGGCCTTGTCGTGGATTTTGATAAATCGGGGGGGGGGCAGTGCTGTGTGGCGGGGGCAGGTTGATAGAGGACCTTTGTCTTACGGATGTTTAGTGCAAGGCCTATGCTCTCGTACGCTTCGGTGAAGGTGTTGACGATGGTTTGGAGTTCGACCTCCGAGTGAGCGCAGACACAAGCGTCGTATGAATACTGTAATTGAACGACAGAGGATGGGACGGAGGTTGAACAGTTTCCCGTTTGTTCTGTAAATTAGCTCCACTCCAGCGGAGAGCTTACTGAGGGGGAGATGGAGCATTGCAGCAAGGAAGATCGAGAAGAGCGTTGGTGCAATGACACAGCCTTGCTTGACCCCGGTCCGTACATGAATTGGGTCTGTGGTGGATCCGTTGGTCAGGATCACGGTTTGCATGTCGTCGTGAAGCAGGCGGAGGATGGTGACAAACTTTTGAGGGCAGCCGAATTTGAGGAGGACACTCCATAATCCCTCACGGTTGACAGTGTCGAAGGCCTTTGTGAGATCAAAGAAGGCCATGTACAGCAGTTGGTGCTGTTCCCTGCATTTCTCTTGTAATTGACATGCGGTGAAGATCATGTCCATTATGCCCCTTAGTGGGCGGAATCCGCATTGCGACTCTGGGAGGAGCTCTTCGGCCACTGAAGGCGATTGAGGAGGATTCTTGCGATGACTTTCCCTGTGGCAGACAGCAGGGAAACTCCTCTGTAATTACCGCAATCGGACTTGTCACCTTTCTTGAAGATGGTCACAATTACGGCGTCTCTGAGATCTCCTGGCCTGCTCTCCTCCTTCCAGATAAGAGAAATAAGTTCATGAATTCACGCCAGTAGTGCTTCTCCGCCATGCTTTAGTGCCTCGGCAGGGATTCCATCTGCTCCTGAGGTCTTGTTGTTCTTCAGTTGTCGGATGGCCTTTTCAACCTCATGCCGGGCTGGGGTTGTGCTGAGATGGTGGCGGGTAGCATGCTGCAGGATGGAGTTGAGGATACTCGTGTCGAAGACAGAGTCTCTGTTAAGGAGGTCTTCGAAGTGCTCCTTCCAGCGGGCACCGACTGGCTCCCTGTCCTTGCTGAGTACCTCTCCGTTCTTGGCCCACAGTGGGGTAGGACCTTGGGCCGTAGATGGTCTTGACTGCGCTAAAGAATCCACGCACGTAATTAAAGTCTCTCAACCCTGGCACCATTCTAGTAAATCTCCTTTGCACACTCTCTAAAGTACTGACAACTTTACTACGGTGTGGTGCCCAAAATTGGACACAATACTCCAGCTGGGGCCTGACCAGCAATTTATAAAGCTTCAGCATAATCTTCTTGATTCTGTACTCTATGCCTCGGTTTATAAAGCCAAGGATCTTGTATGCTTTTTTAACAGCCTTCTTAACTTGTCCTGCAACCTTCAAAGATTTGTGTACGTACACCCCTAGGTCTTTCTATTCCTGCACCCCCTTTAAAATTATACCATTTAGTTTATATTGCCTCTCCTCATTCTTCCTCCCAAACTGCATCACTTCACACTTCTCTGCATTAAATTGCACCTGCCAGGTGTTTACTGATTTCACCAGTCTGTCCATGTCCTCCTGAAGTCTGTTACAATCCGCCTCACTTTACTACATTTCAGAGTTTCGTGTCATCTGCAAACTTTGAAATTATACCCTGGATACCCACGTCCCGGTCACTAATATATATCAAAAAGAGCCGTGGTCCTAATACCGATCCCTGGGGTGCACCACTGTATACTTCCATCCAGTCTGAAAATCAACTGTCCACCACCGCTTTCTGTCTCTTAGCCAATTTTGTATTCACGCTGCCACGGCCTCCTTTACCCCATGAGCTTCAAGTTTGGTAAAAAATCTATCGTGGTACTTTATCAAACGCCTTTTGAAAGTCATTAACCGCACTACCCTCATTCATTCTAGGAACATAGGAACAGGAGGAGGCCATTGAGCCCCTCAAGCCTGTTCTGCCATTCAATGAGATCATGGCTGATCTACAACCTAACTCCATATACCCACCTTTGGCCCATATCCCTTAATACCTTTGGTTAACAAAAAGCTATCAATCTCCGACTTAAAATTAACAATTGATCTAGCATCAATTGCCGTTTGCGGAAGAGAGTTCCAAACTTCTACCACCCTTTGTGTGTAGAAGTGTTTCCTAATTTCACTCTTGAAAGGTCTGGCTCTAATTTTTAGACTATGCCCCCTAGTCCTGGAATCCCCAACCAGTGGAAACAGTTCCTCTCTATCTACCCTATCTGTTCCCCTTAATATTTTGAAAACTTCCCAATCAGATCATCCCTTAACCTTCTAAATTCTAGGGAATACAACCCTAATTTGTGTAATCTCTCCTCGTAACTTAACCCTTGAAGTCTGGGTATCATTCTGGTAAATCTACACTGTACTCCCTCCAAGGCCAATATATCCTTCCTAAGGTGTGGTGCCCAGAACTGCTCACAGTACTCCAGGTGTGGTCTAACCAGGGTTTTGTATAGCTGCAGCATAACTTCTACCCCCTTGTATTCTAGTCCTTTAGATATAAAGGCCAGCATTCCATTAGCTCTTTTAACTATTTTCTGTACCTGTTCATGACATTTTAATGATCTATGTAACTGGACCCCCTCCCCCCCAAGTCTGTGGACCTCCACTGTTTTTAGCCTTTCACCATTTAGAAAGTACCCTGTTCTATCCTTTTTAGGACCAAAGTGGATGACCTCACATTTGCTTACATTAAAATCTATTTGCCACAATTTTGTCCATTGACTTAATCTGTCGATATCCCTTTGTAATTTTATGCTTCCATCTACACTGCCTACAATCTTTGTGTCATCGGCAAATTTGGATATATCACTTTCTATGCCATCATCTAAGTCATGAATAAATACTGTGAATAGTTGAGGCCCCAACACAGATTCCAGCGGGACACCACTAGTCACCTCCTGCCAATTAGAGTACCTGCCCATTATCCCTACTCTCGGTCTCCTGCCGCTCAGCCAATTTCCGAACCAGGTCAATAAATTGCCTTCAATTCCGTGGGTTTCTACCTTAGTTAAGAGTCGCTTATGTGGGGCTTTATCAAAAGCCTTCTGGAAGTCCTTATAAATAACATCCAGAGACATTCCCCTGTCGACTACTTTAGTCACCTCCTCAAAAAATTCAATCAGATTTGTCAGGTATGACCTACCTTTCACAAATCCATGCTGGCTCTCTCTGATCAACTGAAAATTTGAGGTGTTCAGTCACCCTATCCTTAATTATAGACTCTAGCAATTTCCCGACAACAGAAGTTAGGCTAACTGGCCTATAATTCCCTCTCACCATTTTGAAATAGCAGAGTGACATGCGCAATTTTCCAGTCTAAAGGAACGGTACCTGAATCGTTTCAAGTGACAATTAATTTTATTTCGTATTATCTCAAAGTTTCCGTACCTCTGATATTAGGCTGACTAGCCTGTCGTTGCTGGGTTTATCCCTCTCCTCTTTTCAGAACAGGGGGTGTAACATTTGCAATCCTCCAGTCCTCTGGCACTGCTCCCATATCTAAGGAGGATTGGAAGATTGTGGCCAGAGCCTCTGCAATCTCCACCTTTACTTCCCTCGGCATCCGAGGATGCATTCCATCCAGACCGACTGACTTTACCACTTTGTGCGCTGCCAACCTTTTAAGTACATCATTATTTATTTTTATCCTGGCCAATTTCACTACTACCTCTTCCTTTAGTGAAGACAGATGCAAAGTACTCATTTCATACATCAGCCATCCCCTCTGCCTCCACAAAAAAAAAAAATCGCCTTTTTGGTCCCTAATTGGCCCCATCCTTTCTTTGACTATGCTTTAACTATTTAAAAGTTTATAAAAGACTTTTGGTTTCCCTTTTATGTTAGCCGCTTATCTATTCTCATACACTCTCTCTTTCCCTCTTATTACATTTTTCAGTTCTCATCTGTACCTTCTGTATTCATCTTGGTTCTCTACTATATTAGGAGCCTGACATTTATCATAAGCCTCCTTTTTCTGTTTTGTTTTAAATGCTATGGGCCAACATTTGCGATCGGAGGCGCCCCGCGGGCGATGCCTCCGACCTGCAAAAATTCTACGAATGTACCTGGTGGCCCGGGAGATACAGAAGCTCGCGATCCTGGGCCGCTCCGGGTCTGTGCGGGCAGAGATCCCCGTATCCCAGGCAGTTCGTAGGCGCCCCTGGGATCACGTGGGCCAGCCCAACTAATAAAAGAAGGGAATCCCCATCCCCGTACGGAACTCCCAATAAGTATGAATGGGGATCACTTAAAAAATACACCAACATATGAAATAAATGTTTAAAATAATTACATATTTAAAATGCCATTTAATGAAATATTTTAAACAAAAATTTAATTTGAGAAAAAAAATTACATGTTTTACGGGGCTAAAAATAAAGTTACCTTATTGAAGAGTATTTTAAATTTATAAATGAGTGATAACATTTTATTTTTCTATTTTTTTTTTAAAACTCTTATGCTGGTAAAAGCAGGCCTTACACCTGCTTCTATCAGGCATCCGAATTTGACAGGCATTCAGCAGGCGGAAGTTGTGCAAATAGCCCAACTCTCCACCCGCAGAGGCCCATCTCCCGGGGATGCGGAGGATCTGTCGAGAATTCTTGCGCTTCGCATGCCTAAACCCGCAACTTGCGCGGCCCCACGGGCGCGTACACACCTTGTACGCACCCGTAGGGGTTGCAAAATACGGCCCTATATCTTTAGTCATGCAGGGAGCTTTAGCTTTCCTTCCTTTCCCCCCTTATGGGAATGTGTCTAGTCTGTTTGAAGGCCTCCCATTGTTCAATTACTGTTTACATGCCGATTGATTCCAATCCACCTGGGCCAGATCCCTTTTCAACTCACTGAAATTAGCCCTCTTCCAGTTGAGTATTTTTACATTTGATTGTTCATTGCCTTTTTCCATAACTACTCTAAACCCAATTCTCCCCCACTGAAAGAAGCTCCCCTTGCCCCACTTAATTCCCCAGAGCTAAATGCAGCACTGTTCCTTTCTCATTGTAAATATATACAATATAAAAATATACATATATAAAAAAATATATATATAATATACATTCAACAACTTGCATTTATATAGCACCTTTACCATAGTAAATTGTCCTAAGGCACTTCACAGAAGCATTAACAAAAAACATTGACAGTGAGCTAAAGAAGGGGAAGTCAAGACGGATGGCGAGGTAGATTTAAGGAGTATCTTAAAAGATGGAGAGAGAGGTGGAGCTGTTTAGGAAGGGATTTCCAGAGACTAGAGCCGAGACAGCTGAAGACACAGCGGCCAATGATGGGGCGAAGGAAGTCAGGGATGCCCAAGAGGCCAGAATTGGAGGGATGGAGACTTCTCGGAGGGTTGTAGAGCTGGTGGAGATTACAGAGGTAGGGAGGGGAGGCGCCAGAGGAGAATTTTAAATCTGAGCCGTTGGTGGACTGGGAGCACAGGGGTGATTGGTCAGTGAGCACAGGGGTAATTGGTGAGTGGGACGTGGTACAAGTTAGGATGCTGCAGCAGTTTTGGATGAGCGCAAGTTTATGGAGGGTGGAGTTCAGATTGTTGATATAAAATTAGAAACAGTAGTGCTTCGAGCTCAATACTTTCTCCTTCCACTCCCATAACAAGTAGCTCCAAATTCTTATCCATTTACAGACTTTTACACTGAATTCCGACTGCTTTGAGCTTATGTAGAGATTTTTATGAACCCTGTCAAAAGATTTCTAGAAGTCTGAACACACTTGAGCATTCCCAGTTAATAGTGATGCCCAAGTGTATTTGGCCTTCCACTAATATAACCTGGTTTTACATGTCCTCTTTCAGAAGAAGCCAGCATGAGCGATTGCTTCCTTATAAAAATGTTTGATCTGAAGTGTGTGAAGATATGTAGCACTCAAATTTCTTAAAGCAATGCTTTTCCAAATCAATGCAAATTACTTCTAGCTGATTGAATTGCAATGAATACATTTGCATATATGCAGTCAGAGGCAATTTTTTTTTTTTAGGTGACCAATTGGGTAAAATTGCTGAACCTGCTTTTTGCAAGAGCTTTTGTCTGCTAATCTTTTTCTTCCACAGCAAATTTACTAGACTCAAAGATTACAAACATAAACACACATGTATATATATTTATTGTTTGTTTTTCATATCTTCACACCCTTCTCTTGGAGAGAATAGTGCGAAGCAGTGGAAGGATTTGCAAGGTGATTGAACAGTCTAACAGGCCGTGACGTCAACGCTCCTTCCATGGCCACAACCACCTTTATACCAGCAGACAGGGTGGTTAGCCCTATACAGTGGGGGGGTTTGATGGGCTCCCACCGCCACCATCCCACTGGATGGCAATCCACAATATAGAGCCAGAACCCTATGGTACCTCCACTCGCCGGGACTTGAACACTGCACATAGACGGGAATACAACCACAGGCTTGTATTCACAAATGGCGTTTGAAAACACTAATTTACTTTTTTTCCTCAGAAATCAAGCACTAAACATTTCAGAGAGTGGGCTGATCACTTAGAAACTTCTATTTAATTTGCTCCTTCCAGCGCGCTGCCAGGGCGGCCAGACACCGGACCCGCGCGCTCCCAGTGCGGCCGGACACCGGACCCGCGCGCTCCCAGTGCGGCCGGACACCGGACCCGCGCGCTCCCAGTGCGGCCGGACACCGGACCCGCGCGCTCCCAGTGCGGCCGGACACCGGACCCGCGCGCTCCCAGTGCGGCCGGACACCGGACCCGCGCGCTCCCAGTGCGGCCGGACACCGGACCCGCGCGCTCCCAGTGCGGCCGGACACCGGACCCGCGCGCTCCCAGTGCGGCCGGACACCGGACCCGCGCGCTCCCAGTGCGGCCGGACACCGGACCCGCGCGCTCCCAGTGCGGCCGGACACCGGACCCGCGCGCTCCCAGTGCGGCCGGACACCGGACCCGCGCGCTCCCAGTGCGGCCGGACACCGGACCCGCGCGCTCCCAGTGCGGCCGGACACCGGACCCGCGCGCTCCCAGTGCGGCCGGACACCGGACCCGCGCGCTCCCAGTGCGGCCGGACACCGGACCCGCGCGCTCCCAGTGCGGCCGGACACCGGACCCGCGCGCTCCCAGTGCGGCCGGACACCGGACCCGCGCGCTCCCAGTGCGGCCGGACACCGGACCAGCGCGCTCCCATCGCGGCAGGCGTTCCTCAGGGCAGTGTCCTAGGCCCAACCATCTTCAGCTGCTTCATCAATGACATTCCCTCCAACATAAGGTCAGAAATGGGGCTGTTCGCTGATGGCTGCACAGTGTTCAGCGCCATTCACAACTCCTCAGATAATGAAGCAGTTCATGCCCGCATGCAACAAGACCTGGACAACATTCAGGCTTGGGCTGATAAGTGGCAGGTAACATTCGCGCCACATCAATACCTTAGGGGTCACCATTGACCAGAAAATTAATTGGACCAGCCACATAAATACTGTGACAACAAGAGCAGGTCAGAGGCTGGGTATTCTGCGGCGAGTGTCTCACCTCCTGACTCCCCAAAGCCTTTCCACCATCCACAAGGCACAAGTAAGGAGTGTGATGGAATACTCTCCACTTGCCTGGATGAGTGCAGCTCCAACAACACTCAAGAAGCTTAACACCATCCAGGACAAAGCAGCCCACTTGATTGGCACCCCATCCACCACCTTAAACATTCACTCCCTCCACCACCGGCGTACCGTGGCTGCAGTGTGTACCATCTACAAGATGCACTGCAGCAACTCACCAAGGCTTCTTTGGCAGCACCTCCCAAACCCGCGACCATTACCACCTACAAGGACAAGGGCAGCAGGCGCATGGGAATACCACCACCTCCAAGTTCCCCTCCAAGTCACACACCATCCTGACTTGGAAATATATCGCCGATCCTTCATCGTCGCTGGGTCAAAATCCTGGAACTCCCTCCCTAACAGCACTGTGGGAGTACCTTCACCACACTGACTGCAGCGGTTCAACTCATGGCACTAGTAGCTTCACCGTGGGAGCAGAAAACCTCCTGTATTGCATGGGATATGGAGTCTGTCCTTATAATCATCCAACTTACTGTGAGCAACACCATAGAATATACACATATCTTACACAACTTAGTGGGAGAACTGGTAGGGATGCAGGTTTAAAAATATATAAAATTTATTAGACTGTAGCAGAACACTCAATCCAAATAGTTCTCCCACCTGTCCATGTGGCCCGACATCTGTTTTTGTACTGTTCTCTAACTAGGAAACGGAGTTAGAAAGCTTGCATCATCTGGAACCTGAATGCAGAAGTTCTAATCCATAGTCAACAAGCACTTGCTGAACCAAGATTGCTGAAACAATGAATTAGACCATGGCTAAATCATCTAGTCTCTTAACACATCTTTCTTGCAGTCTTTGGGTTCTCAGCACCCACCAGGACTAATTTTGCAAGACATCGATCTCTTCAGTTGCCTCTGGGATCTTATTTATTTGCAATCACCTGTAAAATCATTTAGGCCATGGACTGTCTGCTGTGTGATGGGGCAAAGTTGCAGAGTCACAATTTCACAGCTTTGGGTATTGGGGAAAGCCAATTAACCCACCTCTCCTTGAAACGTCCTTGTAGCAGAAATCTCTGTAACCCCGCCCGCCCCAAACAAAAATTCCTAATGGCAAAGCACTATTAAAGATCCCTTAGTTCCAGCTGTTCCACTACATCTGGGTTTTAAATCTTGCCAACAAACCATCTGCTGCTGACTCATAATACTTTGAATTATCTGAAAACTCTGCACTTCATGTCTTGTTCCTTAGCACAGCAGATTGCAGATCTGAGCATCACAAATAACAGAGTACAACAAATGCATGTCAATACGATCATATATTTTTTTTACTCCATAAAATCTCTGTGAAATAGAAAGGTCAGAATACACAACTATGCAAAGCAGGACTGATCTGATTAACTGAATTCTCACACTGAAGATCAGGGTTGGGAAATCAGCATGCGAGTTTCCAGATGTGTGACTGAATAGGAAAGTTCTAAACTCGGCACAGGTATTGAAAAGCTCATTTATGTACAATATGAAGGAACGCAAATTCACTTTGCTTAATTTATTTTAAGATTCAAGTGAAGGTGCAAGACGATTACAGTATAATACTGAAAAGATTTGCAAACTGCCCTATAATCTAATGGTATTATATTACTACAGGAAACTCTCTTTTAACCGGCACCCAAATAACCGGAAATCTCTCTTAACCGGCAAAATTCTTGAGTAGGTAACCGGGGTTTTCCTTCATCTCTCCTTTAAAAATAACTTTGAAAAAAACCCCCGAGGCGTTTGCCTTGTATCGGAGCGTGCAGATTGGGAGGGGAATGTGCAGCCCGGGTAGGCAGCGGACACGACAGATGGTCAGCTGGCGGTCCCCGGGGAGACGGAGCTCCGAATGCAGGCGCATGTCAGTGTGTACGGGGCTCTCGTACGTTGGGAGATATAACTCTCCGTTATCCGGACTTTTTGATTAACCGGCACCACGCCGGTCCCGTCGGTGCCGGTTAATAAAGAGTTTCCTGTAGTTATAAGTATACTGTAATACTAAAATTAGAAATGAAAGACTCACGGTTCCAGTGGTATCAAGTGCACTAAATTCTCCAACACAGCTATTCCTGTTGTACTGGATGGTCATTGTAATAGTCAATTCAACAATTACAACATTCATCCTCTGAGCAAGAGATCTCACAGTAATTCAATGGTCTGCATTTTACACAGCAGTAGAAGGCATCCATGAGATTCATTTCAAGTGCTGCAATTGTCAGGGCAGCTACAGTGAAAGGTACAATAATAGGCCCTAAATCCCAGAAGACATCAGAGTGGATTACATAGCAAATGAGATTTAGAGAAGTGAATACAAGAAGGGAGCGCGACACAATTCACTTACTGAACCAACCATAGGTTTCATACTGATGGCAAAAATTCTTTTGAGGTAGTGACAAAATGGTTACACAAAACCCAAGTGACACTGGACTGTAAATCTGCACTTGGAAGTGATGAGACCCAAGACTCCTGATTACAAAAATCAAATGCAGAGCAAAGCATCAACCATATTATTATAATAATTACACTCATTTAGCACTTTTTACATCAAAATGTCTCAAGGCACTTCACTTAATGAACTACTTTTTGAAATCTAGTGAGATTAGTTATGTAAAGATTTGTTTTTAAATAACTAATAAAAATATTTTCTTACCGATATGAAGCTAACATGCTGACCATGGTAGACACAACATCATGATGATAAAGGGCAACAGTGAGGACAGGGGCATAAGGGCTAAAAGGTACAGTGGTTGATACAACACTAATATAGTCCCCATAATTTAAGACATCCACGTTTAAATCGACCAAAAAGCGTTAACCATTTTCCGTTTCCATTATAGTCAATTATAAAGTTACAGTGTGTTAAGCATTCCATGTAATTTGGGCAGAAACAGGTGTTTACTCAATAGCTCACTGCTTCAATAAATAGCCTCTTGAATAAATTCTACAAATCGATGAAGTATGACTACAATTAATTAATATTGATATTTTTTGATGAGTTTACCCAGTTATTGTTTGATGGTGTTCAGTTTCTCTCCTCTCATGTCCTGGCTCTGAATCCTCATCAATTGGTACAACTGCCCCAATTATCCCGAGGCACTTTACAGAGGGAGAAGATAAAATGAAAGTAGGAATAGATAAAGGAACAGGTGTTGAGGCATGGTACAGAGAGGCTACTAAAAGCTTGGTCAAAAAGTTGTCAGGCGAACACCCTGCTCCTCTTCAAATACAGTCATGGGATATTTAACATCCACCTGAGCGACCAGAACAGACAACGGAGACCTTGATTTAATGTCTTATCTAAAGAACAAATGGCGCTGTGACTCTCCTCCTCCTCCTTATTCCCTCCAGAAAATGCTAGCACAAAATGTGAATTTGCTATTAGACTTGCCCAGGATTGCATTGGAAGCACTTACATACAGCTGGAATACTCCAACACTTCTATTATAGCAAATTAATAGCACAGAGACCAAGATTTGTACTCAAAGACATGAATCAAATGCTACCAAGCAATGAAAACCCGGAACAATTGCCATGGGTGCTGAAATTTGCTGAGATTTTGGAAACACCTGGAGCAGAAAGATTTATGTCTTTAGTAAAATTTTGCAATGCAGTCAGCTAAGATTAGCATTGCTAAAAAGCAAGTGTCATCACTTTCCCGTGAGGATTAGTCTACAACATAAAACTGAATATATTTGGCAAAGATTGGCACTAAATCAGTAATGTCATAAGAATGTCCACAGGATGGCTGGTGCACAAAACAGAAATATCACATTGGTGCAGTAGGAGTTCCCTCTGTAGGTATAATACGATGAACTCTGGGGAAAAAAGTATTAAAGTACCAGAATGCAGGAGGTATTCAAAGTGAAGAACCTCTCTCCTAATGGGAAGGCCAGCTGGAGGGATCGCAAGAGTGGCCAGGCATCTGAGCACTTGGGAGCCAGGTCACATTCCTCGTGTTATATACAAACATGCCTACCTTGCCAGCAATTAAAACCATCACAAACACAGTAGCACGTCTATGGCTTCCGGTTTACATCTGCTCCCCCAGTGTACAGATGTACAGTATCAATTTGGCGTTCGAGCAGGTGAATTATCGGATTTCCAAATGCACCCACTGAAACTTGCTTCAAAATACTGAACAAAAATAGTTCACTGCCTAAAAAACATGCACCAACACAATGTGCAAACTGCAAAGACTTCACACTTCCTCAACTTGCCATTTCCACTCGAGTCAGGGTATACATGTTACTTGAAACCTGAAGTAGAATTAAATTTAGCATATGCTCGGGAGACATTTGCACCACTTGAATTTCTAAGACAGCCCCTAGCCCTTGCCTGCACTAGGAAACCAGGTTAAATATTTTCCCTTATACCACATCCTAAAATCTTTCAATGCCATTGCTGTAAATGTGATGATGGAGATGAAAATACTGATTAGATGAAGATTTACTGCTTTGAGAGAAAGAGCCTTCTCTGCTCATGATCAGGTAGCTGCGAAGAACATAAACCTGTCAGATGTAATATCTCTCACCCACACTAAGATGCAACCAAAATAAAATGAAATGTAGATTAGTGAAGGCATTCCCCCCCCCCCTTTAACTTACTATCTTGAGTGCAAGACAACCAAACTATCAAAAATTAAACAGACAGGCTTGATCCCACCCAGAGAGGGCTCATAGGCCTTTTAAAGGAAAATACAGCTTCCGATTACTATCCAGCGACTGGAAAATGCATGTGCATGGTGGGGTTAGGAGAGCATCAAGCACAGCTGTGATTCCCTCTATAGTTGAATAGCCTGCTGACACTCAGTGCCCTGGCTCACAAGTGACAAATGGCCACCTGGACAAAATACCAGAAAGAGAAGCACCTTCAGGAGAGGCAGGGAGAAAGTGGAAAGAAAAATACACATGGTAACCTGTCTAAGACTTATAGCTCCATTACGTCAGATAATTACCAACATGTCAAGCATAAGAAAGTCAGAGTTGGGAGAAGGGGAGAGTGTCTATGTCCACTGTGCCACGCATAGCTCATTCAGCCATTTGAAAAAGAACTGTACATACAGGGCCAACACTGCTTCAAAAATTATTTCCATTTCCTGGATTAACAATGTTATCGATTTAATTAATTTAATTTAATACCACGGCATCATTAACAGAACCACTTCAACAATTACTACACGCGGCAGAAGCTAAGTTATGCAAAATGTTCCTCAGTGACATTCTGCAACAGTGCAAATCCTGGACATCAAACAAGGCAGTGAAAATAATGCAAACTGCAGCAGAGTTAAAATAGAAAGGGTTAGCTGTAGAATAGGTTTCAGCTGATAAGGCTGATCATTTTGCAAGGCAAGTTTCAGATTAACATGCTGCACAGCAGATTAAGGCTATGAATTGCCTGCAGATTCCTCTATTGCTTACCTTTCTCTTCACTTTTTGGACATCATAGCGAACTTGCGTAAATTCACGGAGACCAAAGGATCCACCAACAATAAGCAGCTGTGAAACAAAAAAAAACCAATAATTTCGGTTACTAAAGTAAATCTGTGCGTCATGCACGAATACTGTGGGGGGAGTCTGTCAGTTCATAACATTTTTATAAATAGGGACTTCAGTTATGTGGAGAGACGAGAGAAGCTGGGGTTGTTCTCCTTAGAGCGGAGAAGGTCAATGGGATATTTAATAGAGGTGCTCAAAATTATGAAGTGTTTTGATAGAGTAGATAGGGAGAAGTTGTTGCCACTGGCAGGAGGGTCAGTAACCAGAGAACACAGTTTTAAGGTAACTAGCAAAGGGACCAGAGGGGAGATGAGAATTATTTCTATGCAGCGAGCTCTACGATCTGGAATGTACTGCCTGAAAGGGTAGTGGAAGTAGATTCAATAATAACTTTCAAAAGGGAATTGGATAAATACTTGAAAAAGAAAAAATTGCAGAGCTATGGGGAAAGAGCGGGGGAGTGTGACTAATTGGAGAGCTCTTTCAAAGGGCTGGCACAGGCACGATGGGCCGAATGGCCTCCTTCTGTGCTGTATAATTCTTGTTTATTTTTGTGATGTTTACAGATTTCAAACTCCTGCTGTGAATGGCACTGGGTTTAAAGGAATGTTGGTCACAAGGAAGAAAATGAAGGAAAAATGAGAATTGGGATAAGAGGTCCAAAATACAGTTTGTAAAATAAACTGGATTGCACGTGGGATGCAACCTTAAAAAAGTGTGTTAGAACATGGACACAATAGTATAAATTGTATCACAACTAGTCACTGGGTCATGAAACACAATCATTGTAAGAAACTTATTCACGCCTGTTCTCCCACCCCAAGCATAAAGACTGCTATTTTTAGAAGAGGGGAAATCCCTGGCAGTCTTGCACAACTGTAGCAGCTTGATGGGACCACGAAAGGGTTAAGGGTATGTACACCGGAATACAATGTGCCACTCCAAGGTCTTTAAGAGGATACACTCTGCATACTGCAGGGAAAATGTACCTGCATTTTAAATGGTAGAACATGGCGGAATAAAATAAAATCACCCAATGCATCCAAGCATTTCACACAGAGCTTCCGTGTGGCTCTCTGTACAAACCTGTTGCTTGAAGCCAGTGCAATACCATTAGTCCTTCTGTCCCAGTCCACACCATTCCAGATAGCAAGTCTACGCACAAAACACCCCCTTTAAAAGTATTAACTCCCACTATATTTTGTGTATTAAACAGAGTGCATTCATCTACTTTAGATACACAATAGGATTACCCTGGACATTTAATATTAGTTATGGAAAGCTGATACTATAAAATCTGTCGATGAAGAGAAATGGAAAAAAAGTATGAAGTAACATTTTAGTCTACATGTTTGAACTCTGCAAAGAAACAGCTGTGCAGAATATTGTATGTCTAAAACAGTTTATGCCAAATACAATAAGTAAAGAGAGAACTCACAGTGACAGCACCCAGTGGCAGTGTCTCAGTATTCCATGAAGTTGGGATGTTCCAATATAATGGGATAGAAAGATCCCCATGAAAGGCAGGGAGAAGCTGAGCTGACATGTCTGACATTCAGCATCCCATCCATTGTTTCATAATTGAGTTCTTTGGTCAGCTTTAACCATTGCCAAATAATCTGCTAAATGTTATGCTCAGGATCTTGTAATGTGTTTGTGTTGACACTGATTTGACACATTGGAAACAACGCTTGATTCAAGCAGACATACATAAACCGTAAAACATTAAATTAATGTCTTAATTTCATGTGACATTCTTAATTCACCTCAAATTGCTCCCCAACTATCAAACTATCAAAATTCATTAGGCACAAAGGAAACAGATACAATGACAGGTCACAAAGGGAAGTACATTTCAGGGAGGCCATTTGGACCATCCAGCTCATCCTTCCTTAAAAATCTATGATCCTCCCCATCATAGCATCTGTTCCTTGATCAACTCCCCTATCCTTCCAGAAGACCATTCCAGATATTAATCCTTGTGTGAAGAAATCCTTCTCGATACCAGGCCTGAACTTGCATTTTACCAAAAAGTGACAGAAGAGTTGGCTCCTGCCCATTAGTATTGGACATGTAACTACAGGCAACGCAAGAGGACTGGGTTAGCACCAACATCTCTGAAAAGTCCTGGTAATCATACTTAACAAGTTTAATTATATCATCTGCAGCCTTTTCAAAAGGTGCAATTATGTCACCTAATCCTATCACCTGTTACTGTCATCACAAAAAGGCATAAGTATTGAAACAAATTGAAAAGATAACAAGAGTGAGAGAAAAAAATGCATTTATATAGCGCCTTTTGCAACCTCAGGGGATCCCATAGCGTTTTACAGCCAATTAAGTACTTTTTGAAGTGTAGTCAGTTTTAATGTAGGAAACGCAACAGCAATTTGCACACAGCAAAGTCCCACAAACAGCAATGTGACAATGGCTAGATAATCTGTTTTTTTTTAGTGATGTTAGTGGAGGGATAAATATAGGCCAGGACAACAAGGAGAACTCTCCTGCTCTTCTTCATGAAGTGGTATGAGGTCCAAGATCACTGAGCTATTAGGAGCAGAGATGCGATCTAAATCTATTATTGGGAGAAGGGAGGGTTACTATTAAAGGAATCACTGGGCTGGAAGTGGAGCATTCTCATTTTGTGCTATGGATTAACTATTTCACATTTAGATTCAGCCTAGAGTAAATTGCGCAGTGAACCATTCACAGAAAGAAATGGACAGATTCCTGATTCAAGAAGGACTGAGGTACAAGCTTAGCACCAAAGCAGGAGAGGAGTGAAAATGGTCAGAGTGGATCCTGCTATATTAGAAAGCAGGACAGGACAAGACAACTGTACTGAAAAGCCTTTTCTCATCTCAGCCTTATTTTTTTTTTTTTTAAAGACAGTTCTTTAGGTAGACTACATATTCCCAGTAAGAACCATTACAATAATGACTCCATTGTCAAAGAAGGTTGAAATAGTTTTTTTGTGCAACCACTCCAGACAAGAACAACAATGGCAGGGGGACACCAGATGAGTTCCTCACAACTAAATCACTGATCTTGGGAACACAGCTTTGAGGAAACATCAAAGGAAGCTAAAAAAAGAAAAATCAAAAGGAAAGCTGTCTACAAGTGCTGAATGGCATTGGCAGGAGCCTTACTGCAAGTCAGTTACAAGATGTGTGGGGCTCAGGGAAGAGAGAAAAAAATGTCGATGCAAATGACAAAGCAATTCTCAAAATATGCAAAGACAATAAATAGAAGTGCTGGCTGCTGCTATCATTTTTGTCACCAATATAATTTGCAGCGGTTCAGAGACAAGATACTGTGGAATAAGATTTACAACGTACACTTGGGCTGACCTGATAACACTCAACTTCATCGATCGCAAGGTAAGGCCAATGTCAAAGGTAAAATATAATTTATATCCCTCAAAACTTCATCATATATTTGGCTTATGACAAAAAGTAAAAATCAAAACTACTTTTGAACATGAACTATTTTTTTCACCGACTACCAGCTCTATCAATGTGTACCCAGCTTTTCAGCCACTCAGCACCGTCTGTTCCCCAATCTGTGCCCATCTCTGAAATATTTTCAATTCATCATGGAGAAGTCACTGTGCAGCACAGTACAAAATACAACACTTGAAAACCACTGAGCTATTAAATATAGAACAATCGATACCTGGGAATAATTACAAGACAAGAATCTAGATTGAGTGGTTAGAAGGACATCAAACTGCAAGATCATCAACCAGTCAACATTAACAACTGTGAAAGCACTCCCTTTTGGTGCCCTAGTTTGTAATATGGGTCACTGATGATCCACCTCTTGGTCACCTATGGACCTTGGAAAACTTGCAGCTCAATGTTTCTCTGGTCTTCTGTTCAAGGTCCGTTCAGCTGTGCCATGTTTCCATAGCATGGATTTTATGCTGCTCACTTTTCCCATTTACTGTCTAAAAGGAGAAAGCAAGGCATTGCAAATATCCACTGATAGGGGCATAAATGCAATCGGCAGGTCACCGCATCTACCCATAGTGCAACATGTTGGGGCATTTCTGAAAGTGATCTTCAAGCAAGACGATGTTGGAGGTTAGACTCTTCAATAAATGTTCATTGGTAATGCTGGTTTATAAGTCTAGTGAGTAAAGGCCCTGTCCCTTGTAGCACTAAGCTATACAGACCAGATGACCTGAGGTTTGATTCCTGATCTAGAGTGAACTAGCTGACCTTAACCAGAGAAGGAACTAGAGCACTTACAGTTGGGCCTCAGTGCCCCTTGGCTGGCGGGGAGGAGGCAGGAAAGGTGGTGGGCAGGAGCCAAAAAATTAGCCGCATTGCCACTGCTGGTTATTATCCAGTGCCTCTTGCTGCAAAGTGCATACCTGTACTCCTCAGATGAGAACAGGAACAGATTTTATGATTCCCCTATGATCTAACAGCCCATTGATGCTCACTGTCTAAACTCACGCATGAAGAATACTCCCTTGACCAAGGGGTTTGGGCAGCATCTGTAACCTGTACATCAGCAGGAGTCCATGCCTTCAGGAGAAAAGGTTCATAATATATCAGCCCAGAATTTGCTAGGGAAAATAACGGTGAGTTAAAGATGCACGCCATTATTAGTGGCGAGGAAGAGATACGCTGAGTTGCGAAACACCACACATTGCTGGACGATATGCATCGCTGGACCACACCTGGAGTACAGTGTACAATTTTGGTCTCCTTACCAAAGGAAGGTTATACTTGCCATAGAGGGAGTGCAACGAAGGTTCACGAGATTGATTCCTGGGATGGTGGGACTGTCGTATGAGAAGAGATTGAGTAAACTAGGCCTGTATTCTCTTGAATTCAGAAGAATGAGAGGGGATCTCATTGAAGCATACAAAATTATTACAGGGCTTGATAGGGTGGATGCTGGGAGAATGTTTCCCTTGGCTGGGGAGTCTAGAACCAGGGGCCACAGCCTCAAGATAAAGGGATAGGCCATTCATGACTGAGATGAGAAGAAATTTCTTCACACATAGGGTGGTGAATCTTTGGAATTCTCTACCCCAGAGGGCTGTGGAGGCTCAGTCATTGGGTATATTCAAAATAGAAGTCGATAGATTTCTGACTAGTAAGGGCATCAAGGGATATGCTTCCCCGTTAGCCTCAGAAAACTGGAGCTTGCCGTCAACCTATTCGTGAGTTTCAAGAAGTTGCTGCATTTGCGCTGTTAAAACAAATTAAAATTGCCGCAGAAAGTTAGGGCTGGCACTTAACATAAAAACCCTTTTAATGATGAAAATTAGGTTCCTGAAATGCCACTCAACCGCTCCGGCCCAGAAAGGGAACAATTGAAACTGTGGAGTCTCACTCCTGCAGCTAGTAAATTGTTCCTTGAGGTTTTTAAAATAAAATGTTCTTACTTTTCCTCTCTCTCAATCCAATCTTTCTTTCCCTCTCTTTATTTCTCTTTCTGTATCTAATTTGACTAACTCATCCTATTTCTTTCTCCTTCATTCTTCTGTTTCTTTCTCTATCCATAAATCTCATTGGTTAAGGAGATACACGGTTGTTCCTGTCGTTGACCAAGGTCCCAGATGCCCCATTGACCTCGCCGCAGCAGTTATCAGCTCACACTTCCAGCAATTTGCGACGCAAATAATTTTAAAGCTGAAGGGTGAGGGAAAAAAAAAATCTAACAAATGGGGCACAGCGCGAGATGCCCCATTCCAGCAAATTCTGGGCGAATGTTTCTATTTCACATGTGGGAGCACAGCTATTTTACTTGTAGTTTTTTTTTCTGCCAACAGCAGCTGCCAGCAGATACTAAATTTTGATTGCGCTTCATGACCTTGATAAAGCAATAACATTCACACAAGAACTTTAATGGCTGATGCCATTACTGTAGGTTTATTGAGCAATAATCTGCAGTTAATGTCTGTGCTGAGAATTTTTATGCCAATTTAATAATTTTTCTGGTTTTAGATTCAAAAAGAGCTTTTCAATAGATTGCAAAAAGTTAAGAGTGCGATTGCGTGTGAAAACCATATTTGTTTCAGTTGCCCAAAGATTTTGTTTTCACACCACTGAAACTACTACAGATGTCTGAAACAGCCCCAGGCCAAGGTACTGCGCTTAGACTCAAGGCCAGCTACTGTCATTTTATAACTGGGCTTATGACTTATTTTGTGCATTGAGTCAGCTGGAGCGATGGGAACAGTAGCATAGTGGTTACGTAACTGGATTAGTAATCCAGAGGCCTGGACTAATGATCCGGACACATGAGTTCAAATCCCACCACAGCAGCTGTGGAATTTAAATTTGGTTAATTAAATAAATCTGGAATAAAAAGCTAGTATCAGTAATGTCGTTAAAAACCCATCTGGTTCACATCATATGTGGGTCTGGAGTCACATATAGGCCAGGCAAGGAAATCTGTCACCCTTACCTGGTCTGGCCTATGTGTGACTCCAAACCCACAGCACTGTGGTTGACTTTTAACTGTCCTATGAAATGGCCGAACAAGTCACTCAGTATCAAAACACTAGGAAAACACCTCACAGACTGCAGCAGTTCAAGAAGCTCACCACCACCTTCTCAAAGCAATTGAGCTAAGCCATCCCACAATCAACGGATCAGATCAAAGCTCTGCAGTCCTGCCACATCCAGTCGTGAATGGTGGTGGACAATTAAACAACTAATGGGAGCAGGAGGCGGCTCTATGAATATCCCCATCCTCAATGATGGCAGAGCCCAGCACGTGAGTGCAAAAGACAAGGCTGAAGCGTTTGCAACCATCTTCAACCAGAAGTACAGAGCGGATGATCCATATCAGCCTCCTCCTGAGGTCGCCACCATTACAGAAGCCAGTCTTCAGCCAATTCGATTCACTCCACGTGATATCAAGAAACGGCCGAGCGCACTGGATACAGCAAAGGCTATGGGCCCGACAACATCCCGGCTGTCGAGCTGAAGACTTGCGCTCCAGAACTAGCCGCGCTGTTCCAGTACAGCTACAACACTGGCATCTACCCGACAATGTGGAAAACTGCCCAGGTATGTCCTGTCCACAAAAAGCAGGACAAATCCAATCCAGCCAATTACCGCCCCATCAGTCTACTCTCAATCATCAGCAAAGTGATGGAAGGTGTCGTCGACAGTGTTATCAAGCGGCACTTACTTACCAATAACCTGCTCACCGATGCTCAGTTTGGGTTTCGCCAGGACCACTCGGCTCCCGACCTCATTACAACCTTGGTCCAAACATGGACAAAAGAGCTGAATTTCAGGTGAGGTAAGAGTGACTGCCCTTGACATCAAGGCAGCATTTGACTGAGTGTGGCATCAAGGAGCCCTAGTAAAATTGAAGTCAATGGAAATCAGGGGGAAAACTCTCCACTGGCTGGAGTCATACCTAGCACAAAGGAAGATGGTTGTGGTTGTTGGAGGCCATTCATCTCAGCCCCAGAACATCGCTGCAGGAGTTCCTCAGGGCAGTGTCCTAGGCCCAACCATCTTCAGCTGCTGCATCACTGCAGCAACTCGCCAAGGCTTCTTCGGCAGCACCTCCCAAACCTGCGACCTCTACCACCTAGGACAAGGGCAGCAGGCGCATGGGAACACCACCACCTGCAAGTTCCCCTCCAAGTTACACACCATCCTGACTTGGAAATATATCGCCGTTCCTTCATCGTCGCTGGGTCAAACTCACACTGGAAGTACCTTCACCACAGGGAGTGCAGCAGGTTCAAGGTGGCTGCTCACCACCACTTGAGGGCAATTAGGGATGGGCAATAAATGCTGGCTTTGCCAGCGACGCCTGCATCCCATGAATGAAGAAAAAAAACGTGCAGAATATTAGTCATTCAGTCGAACCACTGCACTCAAGTATGAAGTACCTATTGGATTTTAGTCTACTCAATTAAATCTAATCTATAAATGTGCAAATATTATTCGCCAAGACCATCTGCATGAAGTGGATACTCTGCCAGTAAATACCAGCCAATGCTCCAAGCTTCGAATATCAGAGTACAGGTGGGTAGATTTCCTATTTGTAGCAACACTGTAAGCATGTTCTTTATATTCAACTTCACGATTTTGCTACAAATGGTAAACAAAGGAACACTTCCCTGCACGTGTACAGGAAACCAATTTCTACACTCAGAAGTAGAGCATGGTCTATAAAATGTTAATGGCCCAAAGCAGTGATGAATGTTGCTGTTTCCCCCCCCCCACCCCCCCCACTCCCCCCAGAAAAGGCTGTTACCCAGCCACTCTTGCTATTTGAAAAGAAAGACTTGCATTTATATAGCGCCTTTCATGACCACCGGACATCTCAAAGCGCTTTACAGCCAATGAAGTACTTTTTTTGAAGTGGTGACACTGTTGTAATGTGGAACACGTGGCAGCCAATTTGCGCACAGCAAGGTCCCACAAACAGCAATGTAATAATGACCAGATAATCTGTTTTTTGTTATGTTGGTTGAGGGATAAATATTGGCCAGGACACCAGGGGATAACTCTCCTGCTCTTCTTCGAAATAGTGCCATGGGATCTTTTACGTCCACCTGAGAGAGCAGACGGGGCCTTGGTTTAACATCTCATCTGAAAGACGGCACCTCCGATAGTGCAGCACTCCCTCAGCACTGCACTGGAGTGTCAGCCTAGCTTTATGTGCTCAAGTCCCAGGGAGTGAGACTTGAACCCACAACCTTCTGACTCAGAGGCGAGTGTGCAACCAACTGAGCCACAGCTGACACTGAATACCAATGGCAGAGGCCAATGGGAGGGAGAAAGAGGGGAGAAAAAGGAATTCAGGTGGCACTGAAACCACAACCATCCCCTAATCAAAGATGAGCCATGCCCCCCTCTCTTTCACAGTCACAGGCCCAGACAGTGCACAAGTCCTGTGGATAGGAGCCAGTCTTTTCACTCAGGACTGCTGTTGACTTTCCAGCGATGCCGATACCCATTTAGCAGATTGAAGCCCATTTATGAGTCCTTTACTCAAGGGAATTATTCATGTAGGAACTCCCCCCCACCCACCCCACAGAGGGTATTTGAATCAGGGATCCTTAGCTGAAAACCTAACCACTGGAGCATATGGACTTAGCATATTACAATGCAGAGGAAAAGAAACAAGGTACTGATACCATACCATTCAACGAGTGGATCTGTTATGGAGGTCCTCACAATGAGTTGAAGGACATTGTGATATGATAGCAGCGTTGTAGTAGAGAACACAGTCTATAACTTAAAATCAATGTCCTGTCATCTTTCCAATCAAAAGTCCTATGTCAACAATCCTGATGTGCTTTTCAATGTTAATTGTGTCCACACCTAGTTAGACATTGTGATGCCTGTCCGGTCACGTTTTAGAAGGCTTTTCCGAATAATGTGACAGTCTATGATAATAGAAAACTTTTAAGAATTGCTTTGTGTCTGTGTGCAGTCGCAGGTTCCGACTATCAAGTGACAATGAAGAGCAACTTTCTGTTCTGTCTCTTCCATCTCCCACGCCATCCGGTGTGCTTTATTCAAGCTGATCTTGTTCTGGGCTACGGTAATTTTAAGCTTAATTTTATATATTTAAATTTATTTTATTCCCCTTTTCTTTTGTCTCTCCAGGTTGTGGTCTCTCCCTGGTGTTTTACTGGAGTAGGGAAGCTCCAGTTCAGCGCTGCCTCTTCACCTGCTGTTTGAGATGACTAATGAGTCACCCCTCGGGGCTCTTTAATGCCTTTGATGGATTCCTTTTTGAAGGCAAAACATGCTGGGCAGGAATTTCCTGAAAAGTTACAGCGAAACAAAGATGCTTATACGGTGTAATGCTGCCTTTTGGCACAAAAGATCAAAGAAATTCGGGCGTAAGTGACTTACGCCCATTTTTACACTACGCCCAGATTTCCATGATCTTTCACACCAATTCTGCAAAACCTCTGCCGAAACCCTCTGCCACTCAACATAGCTGTGCCCCCATACAAAAGGCTCACGCAAATTTCCTGAATTTAAAAACTAACTCAATGGGCTGTAAAGGTAAGCTTAAAATCTTAAGCACAACAGGACATCATTATATTTCTGGCATTTTATGGCAGTTTTTTCAGCGATTTTTAAAAAACAATTTCAGCTCATTGGTGACCCAACATCTACGTTTTGTATCTCTGAATTCACCTTTTAAGGCATCAGAACGAATTGCATTAAAAATTGAATAATTTCCACAATTGCATATTCTTAAATATGCCGAGGTAGAGTCTCCACTAGCTTTGCGCCCAGATTCCAGTGCAATCAGCCGAACCAGTGCAAAAGATCAAGGAATTTTAAACAGAAGTGAGTTACGCCCAAAACCACTTGCATTCGCGTTTCCCGTGATCTTTTACGCTGGTTCAAGATTCAACTCACCGGATCAGGCCCCGCCCACAAAAATGGCCACGCTCCCAGGTCAAAATTGCGAGATTCCGCCGACTGCGATGGTTTGGGAAAGCTCTTCAAATTGCGCTCATTTTCTATGGGGCACAGGCACATTTTAAAAGTTTTTTCAGATCAAAAAGTATTTAATTTACTAAGAAACTGACTAGTGTACAACAACGAAATTATACATAGATACATAGAAGATAGGAGCAGGAGTAGGCCATCCGGCCCTTCGAGCCTGCTCCGCCATTTAATGAGATCATGGCTGATCCTTCAATTCAGTATCCCGTCCCCGCCTTCTCTCCGTAACCCTTAACCCCTTTTGCCTGTAGAAATATATCTAATTCCCTCTTAAATATATTTAATGAGCTGGCGTACACTGCCCTCTGTGGCAATGAGTTCCACAGGTTCACCACTCTCTGAGTGAAGAAATTCCCCCTCATTTCTGTCCTAAATGGTTTAGCCCTTATCCTTAAATTATGTCCTCTAGTTCTGTTCTCACCCGCCAAGGGAAACATTCCTTCTGCATCTAATCTGTCTAGACCTGTCAGAATTTTATACACTTCTATGAGGTCCCCTCTCAATCTTCTAAACTCCAGTGTGTACATCCCTAAACTACATAGTCTCTCCTCATAGGTCAATCCCGCCATTCCTGGTATCAGCCTGGTGAATCGCCGCTGCACCCCCTCCATGGCAAGAACATCTTTCCTCAGATGAGGCGACCAAAACTGTACACAGTACTCGAGGTGTGGTCTCACCAGTGCCCTGTACAGCTGCAGCAAGGTATCCCTGTTCCTGTATTCCAACCCTTTTGCTATGAAGGCCAGCATACCGTTTGCCTTCTTGACCGCCTGTTGCACCTGCATGCTCGCCTTCAGTGACTGGTGTACAAGAACACCCAGGTCTCTCTGTACTTCCCCCTCTCCCAATTTATTGCCATTTAAATAATAATTTGCCCTCCCGTTCCTGCACCCAAGGTGGATAACTTCGCACTTGTCCACATTATAGTGCATCTGCCATTTATCCGCCCAATCACCCAGTCTGTCCAAATCGCTCTGGAGCTTCCTGGTCTCCTCCTCTGAGCCCACCCCCCCTCCTAGTTTAGTGTCGTCTGCAAATTTGGAAATGCTGCATTCGACTCCCTGATCCAGGTCATTAATATAAATTGTGAACAGCTGGGGACCCAGGACAGATCCCTGTGGTACCCCACTTGTTACTGCCTGCCATTCAGAAAATGAGCCGTTTATTCCAACTCTCTGTTTTCTATCTGACAGCCAGTTCTCTATCCACGTCAATACTTTCCCCTTTATCCCATGAGCTTCAATTTTCCATGCTAATCTTTTATGTGGGACCTTATCGAAGGCCTTTTGGAAGTCCAGGTACACCACATCTACTGGCTCTCCCCCATCTATTTTACCAGTTACTCCCTCAAAAAATTCCAATAGATTAGTCAAGCACGATTTACCCTTTGTAAATCCATGTTGACTCTGTCCTATCCTGTCCCCATTTGCTAAGTGCTCGGCTATTTCATCCTTAATGATGGACTCCAGCATTTTGCCCACAACTGATGTAAGGCTTACAGGTCTGTAATTACCTGCTTTTTCCCTACCCCCCTTTTTGAATAGTGGGGTAACGTTAGCTACCCTCCAATCCATGGGCACTGTTCCCGAGTCTAATGAATTCTGAAAAATCATGCTTAGTGCATCCGCTATCTCTAGGGCCACCTCCTTCAGTACCCTAGGATGCATGTTATCAGGCCCTGGGGATTTGTCCGCCTTCAATCCCTTTAGCTTCCTTAACACCATATCCTTAGAGATATTGATTTGCGTCAGTTCCTCCTTTGCCAATGTCCCTATTTTTCCCGATATCCCAGGGAGGTTTTTTGTGTCTTCCTTCGTAAAGACTGACCCAAAGTATGCATTTAGTTGGTCTGCCATTTCCTTATTTCCCATTATATATTCCCCCGTATCTGACTGCAATGGACCAACTTTGGTTTTCACCAGTCTTTTCCTCTTGATATACTTATAAAAGCTTTTGGAGTTAGTTTTTATATTTTCCGCCAGCTTGCTTTCGTAAGCTATTTTGCCCTTCTTGATTAAGCCCTTTGCCCTCCTTTGCTCTATCTTAAACTGTTCCCAATCTTCCGCTCTGGCGCGTTTTTTGGCTATTTTATACGCCCTATCTTTGGATTTTATGCTGTCTCTAATTTCCCCTGTTATCCACGGTTGAGTCACCTTTTTAGATTTCCTTTTATGCCAGATTGGTATAAACAATTTTTGCAATTTTGTCATTCTATCTTTAAATGCTTGCCATTGTTTATCTACCTCCAGTCCTCCCAGGAACGTTGTCCAATCAGACCTACTCAGTTCCCGTCTAATGGCATCATAATTCCCCTTGTTTAAATTCAGGACCTGAGTCTCTGAGTCAATTTCTTCGCTCTCCATTTCGAGTGAGAAATCGATCATGTTATGATCGCTCTGACCCAAGGGTCCCCGTACAACAAGATTACTAATTAGTCCCTTCTCATTGCACAGTACCCAGTCCAATATAGCCTGTTCCCGAGTTGGTTCCTCGACATATTGATCCAGATAACCATCCCTTAAACACTCAAGGAATTCCTCCTCCTCATTATTTTTACTGATTAGGCTAGTCCAATCTATATGTAAGTTAAAGTCACCTATGATGACAGCTGTGCTCTTATTGCACGCTTCTCTAATTTCCCTCGTGATGCCCTCCCCAACCTCTATTTTACTATTTGGAGGCCTATATACCACTCCTATTAATGTTTTTCGCCCCTCGCTATTTCTTAGCTCCACCCATATAGATTCTGTATTAACTGAGTTAATATCCTTCCTTTCAATTGCATTTATCCCCTCTTTTACCAGCAATGCTACCCCTCCTCCCTTTCTTTTTTGTCGATCCTTCCTAAATACTGAATACCCCTGTATGTTAAGCTCCCAGCCCTGCTCACCCTGCAACCATGTTTCCGTAATCCCAATTAGATCATAATTATTAACCTCTATTTCCACAGCTAATTCATCTACCTTGTTCCTGATGCTTCTCGCATTAAGGTATAAAACCCTCAGG
Source organism: Squalus acanthias (assembly GCA_030390025.1). Lineage (NCBI taxonomy): Eukaryota > Metazoa > Chordata > Chondrichthyes > Squaliformes > Squalidae > Squalus > Squalus acanthias. The sequence goes on along the minus strand of CM059425.1, from coordinate 81,059,093 downwards.
CTTTTTTTATGCTCACATTTTTTATGAATTATGAATTAGTTTGGCCCTTTGTTTTTTGTTCCTCTCCTTTTTACCATTTATTTCTGTCTGCCTTTCACTTTCCTCTATTTCACTACATGGGTTTCTAGCCCCCTGCCATACTAGTTTAAATGCTCCCGAACTGCTTTATCAAAATTTACCCCGAGAACCTCAGTTCAGTAAATTATTTTTTTTAAGTCACTTTCAGTGATTTTAAACCAGGTTACTTACAGGTGGAGGACTGGACACCCTTATTAAAAATGCTTATTTTTGCTGATAAACCCACTTTCAGCTGTATTAATAAAACTGCACGAGGTTACCACTCTTATATACATCAATGAATACTCTTTAGTGGAAAGAAAAAGAGACACAATTACGTTCTATTATGCTGCCCGATTGCACTGATTCATGGAAGAATGTGATTAAACAAATGAATTTTAGCAGAAACTTGAACTGTGACCTAACCAGCGCAATTTCAAGCGCATTTTGGGTGCAAATTCCTGATTGCGCCCAAAGCAGAAACTCTAAACGATGTCTGTGCCTAAACGATGGTTTGATGGTTTCAGACTTGGATTTTTATGCATAAAGAGGGTACGGCAGAAAGAACATGGCATCAGTTCGGTGCTTTAATTGGGTCCCGATTGTTCACGCTGAGTTCCATTTGTTTCACGCCGGGTTTTTATGGCGCACGCTAATTAAATTCTTGGGAAATTTTGGCATAACTCACCGGCAGGAAGATCGAAGTAAATTTCAGCGTAACTTGCCAGTTACACAGTTTCAAGAAATTCCGGGCCAATGTTTCAGCTGTGGGGCCAACCAGTCGTCTTTGTTTGGGCAGCTTTGTCCCACATCCCATCTGTATTACTCCCAACCCATGTCCCCCACCCGTCTCAGCCCCTTTGGCTTATTCTTTGGGGCCTCTTGATAGCTACTCTCAAAGTTGTGCTTCTCCACTTTGATCCTAATTAAGAATTCAACCCTGCAACCAGCTCCGTTCATTGCCCCATCCTGAAATGGAGAAAAATACTGCATCTTGAAAATCATGAGCCTCTCCTGACCCGTTGCCTCAGACTGTGTCTGGGCTCCACACCATGCCCTGGTGTGTTCTCTGCAGCAAATGTTCCCACCCATATAGGCTGCAATGTACAGGAGATAATCAGACTCAGTATGCCTTATCTCCACCTAGCCTTCAGTGAAATAAAATACCTTCTACAGTAAAGGAAACAAGCAATCAGATTCCCAACCTGACAAGGGCCAGAGTGTAGAGTCCATAGAAGGCATCCTCATAATACAAGCGTTTAAGGCCCCCCAAACCCTCCCCACACTTGGCAGGTCTTCTCTGACCATCCCTGCCCCACCCACACCCCTCCCCCTCCCACACCGTTGAGGAAATTTTTCAGTCCTCCTGCATTGCATCATAGAATGGTTACAGCACAGGCGGCCATTCGGCCCATGCCTGCTCTCTGCAAGAGAACTTCAGCTAGTCCCACTCCCCCGCCCTTTCCCTGTAGCCCTGCAAAAAAAATTCCTTCAGGTACTTATCCAACTCCCTTTTGAAAGCCATGATTGAGTCTGCCTCCACCATCCTTTCAGGTAGAGTATTCCAGATCCTAACCACTCGCTGCATAAAAAAGGTTTTCCTCATGTCGCCTTTGGTTCTTTTGTCAATCACCTTAAATCTGTGTCCTCTGGTTCTCGACCCTTCCGCCAATGGGAATAGTTTCTCTCTATCTACTCTCGAGCTTCTCTGCTCCAAGGAGAACAACCCCAGCTTCTCTAATCTATCCCCTCATTAAACATGACACTTTTAACCCCACCACAGACCCCCAACCACTCTGGGCTCACCTCTCACTGAGCATGTCTTCCAGCCACCCCTTCCTCGCCAAGGTGTTTTACCAGCCCGTTGCCCAACTTTTCCTCCTTGCCCCCTTCGCCCATCTGCACACTCCACCCCTCATGCCACCTTCCACTCTTACCTCCCCATCCACTCCCCAAGGGAATGTTATTTGACGGATGCGATCAGAGGCAGTAACGTACGTGTGGAACTATTTTGTTATTAGTTCCTGCAAGATACAGTCATGATTTTTTTTTGACAGACAATATTGGTGCGATAACATAAAACTCGCAGACATATGAATTCTGCTAGTTTTCAATAGCACTTAAATGCCAATTAAGGAATCAGGTCAAGACAACACACTTAAAAGTACAAAGAGTGAGAAACATCTAGAAGGAGTGTGGTGAATGGAAAACAGATTCAGATTAATGTAGGTACCAATTATGAGACAAAATTTGACCACAACTGCAACAACGTACATTTTTATAGCACCTTTAACGTAGCAAAACGTTCCAACGTGCTTAAACAAGAGTGTTATCAATAAAAACATTTTTGACACCGAGCCACAGGAGGAGATATCAGGATAGCTGACCAGAAGCTTGGTCAAAGAGGTAGGTTTTAGGGAGTATCTTAAAGGAGGAGAGAAAGAGAGGTGGAGAGGATTAGGGAGGGAATTCCAGATCTTAGGGCCTCGGCAGCTGAAAGCACAGCCGCCAACGATGGAGCGATTAAAATCGGAGATGCGCAAGAGGCCAGAATTGGAGGAGTGCAGAGATCTTGAAGGCCTGTAGGGCTGGAAGAGGTTACAGAGGTAGAGAGGGGCGAGTCCACGGAGGAATTTGAAAACAATGGTGACGATTTTAAAATTGAGGCATTGTCGGACCGGGAGCCAGTGTAGGTCAGCAAGCACAGGGGTGATGGGTGAACGGGACTTGATGAGAGTTAAGATACGGTCAGCAGAGTTTTGGAGGACCACATGTTGATGTAGGGTGGAAGATGGGAGGTCGGCCAGGAGAGCACTGGAAGAGTCAGGTCTAGAGGTAACAAAGGCATGGATGAGGGTTTCAGCAGCAGATGAGCTGAGGCAGGGTCAGAGTCAAGCGATGTTACGGAGGTGGAAGTAGGTAGTATTGGCGATGGAGCAGATATGTGGTTGGAAGCTCATCTCGGAGTAAAGCACAACACCAAGTTTGCGAACGGTCTGGTTCAGCTTCAGACAGTTGCCAGGGATGGAAACGGTGGTCAGGGAACGGAGTTTGTGGCAGGGGGACCAAAGACAATGGCTTCAGTCTTCCCAATATTTAGTTGGAGGAAATTCCTGCTCATCCAATGTTAGATGTTGGACAAGCAGTCTAACAAATCAGAGACAGTGGAAGGGTCAAGAGGGGTGGTGGTGAGATAGAGGTGAGTGTCGTCAGTGTACATGTGGAACCTGATGCTTTGTTTTCGGATGATATTGCTGAGGGGCAGCATGTAGATGAGAAATAGGAGGGGGTCAAGGATAGATCTTCAGGGGACTCCAGAGGTAACTGCGGGAGTCTCTGGCTAAAATTCGATAGATAAGAATGGAGCCAAGCAAGGGCAATTAAACAGGGAGGGTCATCAGATTTACTATTAGACAGGGCTTCCTGAGCTGGGTCAATTTAAAAATAGAAAGTTTAAGTGATCCTGATATGTTGCTAAATGTCAACAGTGGTAACACAGTAAGTTTCAGACAGGAGAAGACCATCTAGCCCACTTAGGCATAATATTTCCGTGGTGCATTTCTAATAACCCTGAAACCCATTTGTTGGCCTCCTAAAGGTGTGTATAGACTTCTGCTGACAGTTAAAGGGAAGTGCGGTCCTTGGCACAGATTAACGGGAAGTGTCTCCCTTGGCACAGATTAACGGGAAGTGTCTCCCTTGGCACAGATTAACGGGAAGTGTCTCCCTTGGCACAGATTAACGGGAAGTGTCTCCCTTGGCACAGATTAACGGGAAGTGTCTCCCTTGGCACAGATTAACGGGAAGTGTCTCCCTTGGCACAGATTAAACTTTCAGCATCAATTTACACATTTCCTCATCTAACCCAGGCAGGTTCATACACAGGTGCTAGTTATAGACTTGAGTCAGAGAATGACTTTAAAAAAGTCTTCCTGTCCCAGTGGAGGCCGTACCTGGAACCGTCCCAGGTATCCTTTGCTCAAGTCACTCTGTTGAGGATTTGCCTGCATGCCCGAACACCTCCATTTATTCAACAGAGGATTACAAGCATTGGAGCTGATCCAGAGTCACCTAACCCCAGGGAATTTTGATTAACAAAGAACACAGGGCACCCAAAGTTTTCCTGGCCAATATTTATCCCTCAACCAAGACGAATAAAACAAATTATCTGGACGTTATCACATTGCTGTTTGAGAGACTTTGCTGTGCACAAATTGGCTGCCACATTTCCTACATTACAACAGTGACTACAGTTGAATAGTACTTCATTGGTTGTAAAGCGCTTTGGGATGTCCTGAGGTTGTGAAATGTGCTATATAAATCCAAGTTCTTTCTTTCTTTCCTGGGGTTAAGAGGCTCTGGATCAGCTTCCAAGCCAACACCAAAGTCGCAACCCTTATTAACATGGGACCACACCAGCATGCAGGATGCTTCTCCAAACCAGTGACATGACAGAAGTAACCTGGAGGGGCGATAACCCAAAAATGCAAGTCTCCCCGGGGCAGAAAATTCAAAGGTTCTTTTAAATGGTAATGAATGTGTTTTTCTTTTTTCGTAGATACTGGGGGAGTACCTTGGGTGTTTCACTAACTTTCGTTCCCCTTTTATCATACATTAGGTTATGTCTACAATGCAACACATTCACCATCACAAATTACTGGTGCCCATCCCAGTGCCACATCTACTTACTCTCTCACCACCTCCTTCTTTCCTTTGCCTCAACATTCACTCAGCCGCTGCCGTTCCGCGCTCAAATGCCACCCACACCCTTCAAGCCGCTCTGCCCCTCACCTCACCCTTTACAACAGTCCCGCTCTGCCCCTCACCTCACTCCACCCTTTACAACAGTCCCGCTCTGCCCCTCACCTCACTCCACCCTCTACAACAGTCCAGCTCTGCCCCTCACCTCACTCCACCCTCTACAACAGTCCCGCTCAGCCCCTCACCTCACTCCACCCTTTACAACAGTCCCACTCTGCCCCTCACTCCACCCTTTACAACAGTCCCGCTCTGCCCCTCACTCCACCCTTTACAACAGTCCCGCTCTGCCCCTCACCTCACTCCACCCTTTACAACAGTCCAGCTCTGCCCCTCACCTCACTCCACCCTCTACAACAGTCCCGCTCAGCCCCTCACCTCACTCCACCCTTTACAACAGTCCCGCTCTGCCCCTCACTCCACCCTTTACAACAGTCCCGCTCGGCCCCTCACCTCACTCCACCCTTTACAACAGTCCCGCTCTGCCCCTCACCTCACTCCACCCTCTACAACAGTCCCGCTCAGCCCCTCACCTCACTCCACCCTTTACAACAGTCCCACTCTGCCCCTCACTCCACCCTTTACAACAGTCCCGCTCTGCCCCTCACTCCACCCTTTACAACAGTCCCGCTCTGCCCCTCACCTCACTCCACCCTTTACAACAGTCCAGCTCTGCCCCTCACCTCACTCCACCCTCGACAACAGTCCCGCTCAGCCCCTCACCTCACTCCACCCTTTACAACAGTCCCACTCTGCCCCTCACTCCACCCTTTACAACAGTCCCGCTCTGCCCCTCACTCCACCCTTTACAACAGTCCCGCTCTGCCCCTCACCTCACTCCACCCTTTACAACAGTCCCGCTCAGCCCCTCACCTCACTCCACCCTTTTCAACAGACCCACTCTGCCCCTCACTCCACCCTTTACAACAGTCCCGCTCTGCCCCTCACCTCACTCCACCCTTTACAACAGTCCCGCTCTGCCCCTCACCTCACTCCACCCTCTACAACAGTCCCGCTCAGCCCCTCACCTCACTCCACCCTTTACAACAGTCCCACTCTGCCCCTCACTCCACCCTTTACAACAGTCCCGCTCTGCCTCTCACTCCACCCTTTACAACAGTCCCGCTCTGCCCCTCACCTCACTCCACCCTTTACAACAGTCCAGCTCTGCCCCTCACCTCACTCCACCCTTTTCAACAGACCCACTCTGCCCCTCACTCCACCCTTTACAACAGTCCCGCTCTGCCCCTCACCTCACTCCACCCTTTACAACAGTCCCACTCTGCCCCTCACCTCACCCTTTACAACAGTCCCGCTCTGCCCCTCACTCCACCCTTTTCAACAGACCCACTCTGCCCCTCACTCCACCCTTTACAACAGTCCCGCTCTGCCCCTCACTCCACCCTTTACAACAATCCTGCTCTGCCCCTCACTCCACCCTTTTCAACAGTCCCGCTCTGCCCCTCACTCCACCCTTTACAACAATCCTGCTCTGCCCCTCACTCCACCCTTTTCAACAGTCCCGCTCTGCCCCTCACCTCACTCCACCCACCTCACTCCACCCTTTACAACAGTCCTGCTCTGCCCCTCACTCCACCCTTTACAACAATCCTGCTCTGCCCCTCACTCCACCCTTTTCAACAGTCCCGCTCTGCCCCTCACTCCACCCTTTACAACAATCCCGCTCAGCCCCTCACTCCACCCTTTTCAACAGTCCCGCTCTGCCCCTCACTCCACCCTCTACAACAGTCCCGCTCTGCCCCTCACTCCACCCTTTTCAACAGACCCACTCTGCCCCTCACTCCACCCTCTACAACAGTACCGCTCTGCCCCTCACTCCACCCTTTACAACAATCCTGCTCTGCCCCTCACTCCACCCTTTTCAACAGACCCACTCTGCCCCTCACTCCACCCTCTACAACAGTCCCGCTCAGCCCCTCACCTCACTCCACCCTTTACAACAGTCCCGCTCTGCCCCTCACCTCACTCCACCCTTTACAACAGTCCCACTCTGCCCCTCACCTCACCCTTTACAACAGTCCCGCTCTGCCCCTCACCTCACTCCACCCTTACAACAGTCCCACTCTGCCCCTCACCTCACCCTTTACAACAGTCCCGCTCTGCCCCTCACTCCACCCTTTACAACAGTCCTGCTCTGCCCCTCACCTCACTCCACCCTTTTCAACAGTCCCGCTCTGCCCCTCACTCCACCCTTTTCAACAGTCCCGCTCTGCCCCTCACTCCACCCTTTACAACAGTCCCGCTCTGCCCCTCACCTCACTCCACCCTTTACAACAGTCCCGCTCTGCCCCTCACTCCACCCTTTTCAACAGTCCCGCTCTGCCCCTCACTCCACCCTTTTCAACAGTCCCGCTCTGCCCCTCACCTCACTCCACCCTTTACAACAGTCCCGCTCTGCCCCTCACTCCACCCTTTTCAACAGTCCCGCTCTGCCCCTCACTCCACCCTTTTCAACAGTCCCGCTCTGCCCCTCACTCCACCCTTTTCAACAGTCCCGCTCTGCCCCTCACCTCACTCCACCCTTTACAACAGTCCCGCTCTGCCCCTCACTCCACCCTTTACAACAGTCCTGCTCTGCCCCTCACCTCACTCCACCCTTTTCAACAGTCCCGCTCTGCCCCTCACTCCACCCTTTTCAACAGTCCCGCTCTGCCCCTCACTCCACCCTTTACAACAGTCCCGCTCTGCCCCTCACCTCACTCCACCCTTTACAACAGTCCCGCTCTGCCCCTCACTCCACCCTTTTCAACAGTCCCGCTCTGCCCCTCACTCCACCCTTTTCAACAGTCCCGCTCTGCCCCTCACTCCACCCTTTACAACAGTCCCGCTCTGCCCCTCACTCCACCCTTTTCAACAGTCCCGCTCTGCCCCTCACTCCACCCTTTTCAACAGTCCCGCTCTGCCCCTCACTCCACCCTTTACAACAGTCCCGCTCTGCCCCTCACTCCACCCTTTTCAACAGTCCCGCTCTGCCCCTCACTCCACCCTTTTCAACAGTCCCGCTCTGCCCCTCACTCCACCCTTTTCAACAGTCCCGCTCTGCCCCTCACTCCACCCTTTTCAACAGTCCCGCTCTGCCCCTCACTCCACCCTTTTCAACAGTCCCGCTCTGCCCCTCAGCTTCCCACTTTTGTGTGACTACTAAAATGGTGGAATGGAGAAAAAGAAAAGCAAGGTTTAAAGAGGTAAAATATTTACTGTGTACTAGTTGATCTCTCGTGGCATTGCAGACGAAGTGGGGAATAGTCATACATTTTTCTTACTTTATAAATATATTTAATTTTATATTATAGTTTAGTAGATTTGCAACTTGGGAAGCAGAGAAGTCGAGTGTAGTTGGGAGTATATCAATTTCTCTTTTGTACAAGCTATGGAGTTGGGAGATGTAAAACAGGCTGACGCAAGGTCAATAACCTGAACCATTAACTCGGTTTCTCTCTCCACAGCTGCTGCCTGACCTGCTGAGTATTTCCAGCATTTTCTGTTTTTATTTCAGATTTCCAGCATCCGCAGTATTTTACTTGTGTTGATGTAACAAGCCCTGCAGTGCCCCCACTGGCATGAGGTTCTAATTACAGCACGTTTCCATTATAAACACGGGCATAGGAACTTATAATGAGAATCGGAAGAAAGATTTTCCAGACAGAAAACATAAGATTTTTCATATATTAAAAAAAGAGCACCATGGCATTGCATGTGAAGTCAAGACCAAGGGCGTTATTCAGATCAGGCAGGGTTGGGGGTGGGGGGGGGGGAAAAGAGGGAGGGAGATAATTGAATCATAAGAGGGCAGAGGGATGGGATGTGTGGCAGCAGGACGAGGAGGACAGGGGAATTGCTTCGAGCAAGGGGAGGGCTGGGGGACAGCTAGCTGAGAGTCACATGGTGCAGTGGAGGAAGAGGCAAACCAGGGCATTCGGATCTGGATTTAGGCCATTTAGTTCCTCGAGCCTAATCATTCAATCAGATCATGGCTGATCGGCACCTCAACTCCATTTACCCACCTTTGCTTCATATCCCTCAATTCCCTTACCTAAAAAATATACCGACCTCAGTCTTAAAAATTTCAACTGACAGCGCCTTTTGGGGGAAGAGATCCAGATTTCCATTACTGTGTGAAAAAGTGCTTCCGGATTTCACTTCGGAATGGCCTCTAACTTTAAGATTAGCCCCCTTGTTCTTGATTCCCTCACCAGACAAAATAGTTCAAAATAGTTTTTGTATCGACCCTATCAAATCCTTTATCATTTTAAACACCTCAATTAGGTCGCCCCGCAAAGTTCTCAACTCCAGGGAACACAAACCAAGTTTATGCAACCTGCCCTCATAATTTAGCCCAGGTATCATCCTGGAGAATCTGCACTGTACCCCCTCCAAGGCCAATATATCTTTTGTGAAGTGCCCAGAACCGAACGCAGTCCTCCAGATGGGGTCTGACCAAGGCCCTGTACAACTGAAGCATCACTTCCTCCCTTTTTGAATTCCAACCTTCCCCCCCCCCCCCCTTATTTTTGTGCACTAACTTTTAGTGACGTGTGCACCTGGCCACCCAAATCCCTTTGCTCCTCCACAGTTCTTAGTCTTCCATCATTCAAAAATGTGTCTTCTTCGGATCCAAAGTGACCTCACACTTCCCCACACTGAACACCATCTGTCATAGTTTTGCCCACTTACTTAGCCCATGTCCCTTTGTAACTTCCTGCTCTCAGCTACACAACTTACTGTGCGCCTCCTAATTTACTGTCATCTGCAAACTTGGATATACAACTCTCGATTCCTTCATCCAGGTCATTAATATAAATGGTGGGGTGGACAACCTGTGAAGATGAGTAAAAAGCTGGGAGGAAACACTGGCCCTTCCATCAGCATGTTTGAAGCGAGGGTGGTAAAGTGGGCCTGAAATATCAGCAGACACAGCCAGAGGAAAAGAAGAAAGTGGGGGGCGAGCGGGTAGTCAGGGAGAAGATTGGCCACAACAGGAGCCAGAGAGGTGGGTAGATTCAGAAAGGAAGAGGAGTGAGGGCCGTGGCCCAGTGGGGCAGGAAATAATGTACAAAGCGGGAAGCAAGTGTCAAGAGCTGCAGGAAACATGTAAAGAACCAAATGTTAAAAAAAAGTTGAATTCACATGTTGAAGTTCCTCCTTCGGCCGCCCCACTTTCTCTTCCTTCCCCTCGCCCCTTTTTTTAATCCCATCTCAATTTCTTCCTTCCCCTCTCCCTCCACTCCCCATTCACCCCCTCCCCACTCCAACCCCACCCCATTCTCACCTCTACTCTCCCTCCAATCCCTTTTTCCCTCCAGCCCAATCTGCTTCCTTCCCCATCACCCCTCCCTTCCCTCTCCCCTTTATTTTTTTTTTATTCGTTTATGGGATGTGGGCGTTGCTGGCAAGGCCAGCATTTTTTGCCCATCCCTAGTTGTCCTCGAGAAGGTGGTGGTGAGCGGCTTCTTGAACCGCTGTAGTCCGTGTGGTGAAGGTACTCCCACAGTGCTGTTAGGGAGGGAGTTCCAGGATTTTGACCCAGTGACGATGAAGGATCGGCGATATATTTCTAAGTCAATATGGTGTGTGACTTGGAGGGGAACTTGGAGGTGGTGGTGTTCCCATGCGCCTGCTGCCCTTGTCCTTCTAGGTGGAAGAGGTTGCGGGTTTGGGAGGTGCTGCTGAAGAAGCCTTGGCGAGTTGCTGCAGTGCATCTTGTAGATGGTACACACTGCAGCCACGGTGCACCGGTGGTGGAGGGAGTGAATGTTTAAGGTGGTGGATGGGGTGCCAATCAAGCGGGTTGCTTTATCCTGGATGGTGTCGAGCTTCTTGAGTGTTGTTGCAGCTGCACTCATCCAGGCAAATGGAGAGTATTCCATCACACTCCTTACTTGTGCCTTATAGATGGTGAAAAGGCTTTGGGGAGTCAGGAGGTGAGACACTCGCCACAAAATACCCAGCCTCTGACCTGCTCTTGTTGCCACAGTATTTATGTGGCTGGTCCAGTTAAGTTTCTGGTTAATGGTGACCCCCAGGATGTTGATGGTGGGGGATTCAGCGATGGCAATGCCGTTGAATGTCATGGGGAGGTGGTTAGACTATCACTTGTGGGAGATAGTCATTGCCTGGCACTTCTGTGGCGCGAATGTTACTTGCCACTTAACAGCCCAAGCCTGAACGTCGTCCAGGTCTTGTTGCATGCGGGCATGGACTGCTTCATTATCTGAGGAATTGTGAATGGCACTGAACACTGTGCAGTCATCAGCGAATATCCCCATTTCTGACTTTATCTTGGAGGGAAGGTCACTGATGAAGCAGCTGAAGATGGTTGGACCTAGGACACTGCCCTGAGGAACTCCTGCAGTGATGTCCTGGGGCTGTGATGATTGACCTTCAATCACCATCCCTTCTCCCTGTTATCCGCTCTCTCTCCCCCGTTATCCTCTCTCTCCCCCCCCGTTATCCTCTCTCTCTCCCCCCCCCGTTATCCTCTCCCTCTCCCCCCGTTATCCTCTCCCTCTCCCCCCGTTATCCTCTCCCCCCGTTATCCTCTCCCCCCGTTATCCTCTCCCTCTCCCCCCCGTTATCCTCTCTCTCTCCCCCGTTATCCTCTCTCTCTCCCCCCCGTTATCC